>CAEFZX010025059.1:0-33490 GCA_903066825.1 Alfaro cultratus | reverse complement strand
GGGAGACAGGACAACACGGAGAGCACAGAGACACAGAAAACTAGAAATAAATACACAGAAAACACGGAACCTGACAAAGCAACTGCGAGAGATTTTTAAATAACATAAAATTCACATACAGGGTACATTTCCAATTAACTTTTTGTGGAAAAACAATAACATAAGAAGAAGCCACACAAAACCCCCTCTATTGCATTTAGACATTGATAATTACATTGCTTACTTTCTTCTTCATATATTTGGAAACTCATATGCCCTCTGCATTTTATTATATCTAGTACTTCGCTCTACAATCACCGTTTCATTGACAAATGTTCAAAATTAAAATGGCTACAATGCATTTTGTTTGCATTGCTCACAACATAATGGCACCCATGGTGCCATGTTGTTTTAAATGACTCAGTTTTATCACCAGCCTCCAGTAAACTAAACACAATCAGCCAGATTTATAATGTGGTTCACAGTGGTAATGGTATTCTAATTTGTGCAAGTTGCTTCTCGCCAAGGAAACTGCAAGCAAGGTGAAGCCTCTGCAGCTGCAACTGAAGCAGCTCCAAAAAGCCTTGAACCTTGTGTGAGCAACCAGCGGAGCGCTGGTTGCTCACACAACACCCACATGTCCTTCAATTCGACAGATTAAAAGTCTCACACAGTCGTGGATTTCAGAAACAAACTGCTAAGTCAATCAACTGTGAGTTGACTCAGAAATAATATTAATGCGCCATTAAAGTAGACATAATTTTCAGTTACCCTGAATGGGCACAAATAGCTGTGAAAACTAAATGCTAAAAAACACTTACATTTTTTCTACACCAGCATGAATGAACAAAGCGTTTTGTGAATGCATCCAAAACCATTTGAGACTGTCACAAGCATCAACTGGATTTATACATGATAGATACATGATTTCTTCTTCTTTACAAAATTGCTCAATCTGTCAAATTAAATAGAGAACATCAGTTTTAAAGTCTTGACACAGATCCTAAGCAGGATGTGGGTCTATAATTGTTTTTTTTTATTTCCTTTATTTAACCAGGTAAACCCCGTTGAGATCTGGATCTCATTTTCAAGCCGGACCTGGGCAGAAGTCTGCAATACACAGCAACCTGGTTACAAAATAAAAACCAATTAATACATATGCACAAGTGTAAAACAATAGAAAAACAATTTAAAAGCAGTGACACTGTTTCATAGAATTTTAAGAACCGCTCGAAATAAATCCAATGAGATCATTTCCGACATCTTGAGTTCAGACTGGAGTTGATTCCACGCTGTAGGAGCCAACACACTGAATGCTTGCTTCCCTTTTTCAGTTTGAACACGTGGAATTTAACCAGACAATCCCAACGCATGGAAATGCTGTGATCTAAAGTCCATTATGGCTCTGGTTGTTCACACCTCTCTGGGAAGTAAAGCTCTGCTTCAGTTTGAAATCTTTTGTTGGCTTTTTTCTTCCATGATTCCCCTGTTTTTAGCTATATTTCCATATCAATTGCTTAGCTAGTTTATACGACAAAAATGAGATTTGCATCTGTCAGAAATATGAATTTATAGCATGCCTGTTAGCATGCATAGATGGTGTTTGGATCATTTTTGTAGTATTTGGAAAAATTATCTTTAGTGTGATCACTTTAGTTAGTAAAAGTTTAAGCTTTTTTATTTTTCTGATATTTAAGTTTCATTTTACTTGGAATTCCCTCATTTTGGCATGAAGGAAAGAAAGGAAAGTTGGATAAACCAACCAACCTCTAATTGTTTTCTTTCAACATTACCATTTTCTTTTACATTCTTCCAAAAACGCCCTACTTTGTGGGTCTCTGCAGCTTCTCCAAATTCACCAAAGTCATCTTTGCTGCTTTTCCATTCACAGCAGTATTTTATAGTGTGGTTACAATTGGACATAGATAGACTCTGTTATTTAATTAGCTCACATCTACAATCAATTGTCTCTTTAAGTACAGATACAAATGCAAGCCACCTGAGACATATATGTGCACACACAAAAATAAATAAATAAATCTGTAACATGTAAAATTTTTCTTATAGTTCAGCTGTTTGTCCCTATAAAACCTGAACAAAATACACTTCACTTACCAGTTGTAACGTGACTTTAAAAAAAATAAAAAATAAAATAAAGTGTAAGGGTACTTGTGAAAGACAATGTAATTATCCAGGGCAGGATGGGTGGAAACCTTATTACTGGCATTTGAAATTTCTCCAGGACTAAAATATCTTCATTAACATTAAAGGTCAACCCTATTGTTAAATCCTACATGCTTCATGTTCTGACAAGGGGTGTTCTCCATCATTTGCTGCATTGCATTAATCTCAATGACTCACAAGGAATTCAAATTTGATCATGCTTGGTGGTATGATCTCATCAGCAGATTTTCTTAAGGTAATTAATGTCAGTGACCTCTTGGAAATCGATAGGAGAAATCTCCTAATGACAAAGACCTGTCATGATCCCTTAATAACCATCATCAGTCATTCTTTATCTATTGATATACTATTTATCATTGGCTCAGTTGATATGATTGCCATAGTAATACCTAGCCAGGAAAAGAGAGTGATGTTTTCTACAAGTTTTTCAATATGCAGTCATCTCAGAAATAGAACTGTGAAGCACTTAATAATTTCTATTATTTTTAAAAGATTCTTGTCCTGCCAATACTGTTAAACCACAGCTAGAGTTTTTTATACTAGAGAGGATAATTAAAATTTGTTCAGAAGTGGATGTTTGGCAGAGCAGCTATGAAAGAAAAACCCAGTGGGTGAGGTTGGAGGCACCTCATTATCACACAGACATTAGGACGCTGAGAGCCAGACAGATTACTGCCAATAAAATGGAGAACAAGTCATTTATTAAACCATGGCTACTTTTATTTGAAGCTGCAAGGCATCTACAAAACTCGGCGAGCTTTAGTAATGCACCAGCCTTTGACACCTCAATTCATCACCCGCTTTGTCTCTGTTCATGTTGGGAGGTTAGTATGAGAGGCTGCCTGGACTACACATGGATTGGAAATGGAGATTGGCCATTGTGGTAGTAAAACATATTTACTTGATTTGTTTTCCTTCAGTAAATGATCACGTGTCCTGTAGTTGGACGTGTTCTGTCACTGTATAATGTTTGTATTCATTTAATTAATGTTTAGGTGAATAAAGAAGCTTTTCATCTTGTGTTTAGGTTGATTGGGTTCCCATTGGAAAACC
This sequence comes from Alfaro cultratus, assembly GCA_903066825.1. Taxonomy (NCBI): domain Eukaryota; kingdom Metazoa; phylum Chordata; class Actinopteri; order Cyprinodontiformes; family Poeciliidae; genus Alfaro; species Alfaro cultratus. The sequence continues at coordinate 30,274 of CAEFZX010025059.1, read as the reverse complement.
AATTCCAACCAAAACGTGACACAGAAACAAGAGCAACAGAAAAAAACATACTAAATAGAACACAGAAGTCAAGAAAAGACAAGTTTTCAAACTGAATCAGGAACTGAAATTTACGGGATATATCTATGCATCTCAGAGAAGAATTAAATACATATAAGACAAAGAAAATCTTGAAACTAAGCAAAATAAAGGCTGACAAGATTTTCTTTTTAAATACACAAAACTAAAAAATGGAACAAGAAGTATCCATTGACCATTTTTCTCATTTGTAAGGAGTATAAAATAGCTGATAGTTCTACACCTATATTTGTTTGTACAGACTTTTAAGGTTTTGAAGAAAAATTTTTATTACAGTTTGACATGTATCATGTCTGCACAAAATGAAGCACTTTAATATGAGGCAGTTAAAATGAATGTTTATTTGCTCTCTGACACAACATGCCTTTGATTTAGCTTTTATTTGCAACCTTAACACATGTTTTGAATGAACCAGAAACACAATTACTAGAGCTTTATGAGTGTCCTGGGACCTGCAGAAAGCAATAAAAATGCTCCTCTTTACAAATTTCACAGATAAAAATACCCAAATTTCAAAAAGATTAAATCTGTGACGCATTTTTAGTTCCTCAATACAGATGGTCGTTTCAAGAGCAGCTTGAGAGGACACAGAAATGGAGATAGTTTCTACAATCTGTTTAAATCAGCCTTCTCTTCTCCACCTAAACACAATCAGAACTCCTGTATTACCAACATAACATCTCCCACTGGAAATATAATTTCAAGGTCTATTTGATGCAGCGAAAAGCAATGATGCATTCTAATTTATAACTCCTGGTGTAGGGTTTTGTTTTTCACAGCAATTCAGGGGATTTTTTTAATAATCCAGGTGCAATGGGAGAACAAAACAGATTGTGTTGGGAAAACATTTTCATTACAACAGATTCACCACTTCAGGTAGACATAAGTTAATCTGTTGATCTCACGTTTTCTCATTACTGCAAAGTGAAAGTTTTGTTTATTATAAACAGTATTGTTTCTGTAATAAACGGCATAATTCTGCCTTTGTTCAGCTTTACGTAATAGAAGTAGTCAAAACAATGTCACCAAATTATTTAATACATCTTAACAGAATATTAAAACCGCTGTAAATAGTGGAAATTAGTTTAAATAAAACATTTCTGCTAAAGTAATACGGAAAATTCACCTGTTGATTTCATAAGGCTCCTCACAAAGAAAAGAACAGTCTCTGTAAAACATGAAACCTAAAGAAACACTATCCCATTGTAAAAAAGGTGGTGGCAGTATAATGGTGCGGGATGCTTTACTTCAAAAAGGACAAGGACGCTGTAGAGCATATGGGAAGATAGAGAAAGATATTTCTGGTGAACAAGTATACACAATGGAGGAACATATAAACTTTTCATGGTTGCGGTAGGAGGATAAATTATATTTCTCTAATTATTATAGGAGTTTAATTTCTATGTACAGAAAAAAACAAAAAATCAAGAAAATATGTTGTGTAGGAAGAAACATACATAAAAAGCAAGCTGCATTACTGAACAGGATGGCGATGTGTGAAAAATATAAAAACTTAAAACACTGCAAAAAGTGGATTTATTTCTGAAAACCAATTTTTAAATCTAAAGACATTTAAGAGATCATACTACATAACTGAGGTATGGCACACAGTATATGTCTCCAGTCTTTATCTAATTATTACTGTACCTACAAATAAGTGATTTGTTAAAATTTGCGTTTACAAAGCTTAAACAAGTTTTCATGCACTGAGGGAGGATTTATTTTATTTTATTTTTTTCAGAATTTTCGCAGTAGGTGCTGATCAAAAGAAAGCTGACCAATTTCCTTTACAGGCCCAAAGGGTTTTAGCCAGAAATTGGATTACTGTGTGAGCTCATGTTGCAAAATGGGGCAGCAGATTTAGAGAAAATACTGAGCATCACTAAACAAACAACCTCAACCCAGCGGCTTTCACAGGCCACTACATCGTTAGTCTCCCCAGTATCCATCTAATAAACAGCAATGTCCAATGACTAGTGGTGTGGAGATCTAAGACATTCAGCCATTGTTCCCGAGGTGATGGGTGTTGCAGGGTTGGCTGTACTCTGATTGAAAAGAACATTTAAAGAATTTACTGCGAGATTTTGTACTTAGACAATCTATGTAATCCTGTTTCGATAAGTGTTGCGGATACCTATGATTTTGTGTCAATGTCGAGTAACTTTTTTTACAGATTGGTTGTAGGTCAGAGTCACCTGCATTCTGCTGCTGCAATGCAGTAAAGGCTGGTGCTTTTTTACTCTTGGTTAGTGAGAGACACAGCACTATGGCACTTGAAAAGCTGATTAATATTCTGTTCATTTGACATTTTCTCTACCTGGCTGCAAGTCACCCAACTAAAGAGATGACATTGAGAGGAAGCAACGTTTTATGAGGTGATTTGATCAAGCCAACTCTGAGGTACATGAGGGTGGGACTAAAATATTGTTTTCTATGTACGTAGACAGAAACTTTAGATTTCACCGCATGTTTGCTATGCTTCCTTTTTGGGGAACCAAAGAAACCGGAAAGGAGAGCAGTCTATGGAATAATTCCAAATAATAGAGCCGTAACTACTTACTGTGGGAAATGGAGAAATACAGAACTCAGACCAAAATAATGCAAGCCCACTCTATAATGAAATCTCTGGCTTACGGCAAACTGCAAGAAGGCCTCCTTATGGCTTTCTCGCAACCATTTCTCTCAGGAATGGCGTTCTTTTTGTCACTCTTCCATGAAGGTCTGTAACAATTTCCTGTCAACAGGTTTTCTCACCTGACGTGTGGATCTCTTGTCTAATAGTTTAGCTCAGGAGAGTCAAACTAATTTTTATTATGGGCCATATCGACATCACCAACATCCAGAAAGGGCTGGTTGTGGCAAAATGTATTGTTAAAACAGCTGTCTCTCCATTGGATGTACACTCCCTAAAATAATACATTGAACATCTTTTCACATTAAGTAGTTTGGCAGCACACAGATAAAAGAAAACTGCTTTGATTTGATTGATAAAACAACATTTAAACACACAGCTTGAGTGTCAAACATGTGGTTGAGGTATAGGCCTATGGCTTTGTGAAGTCAGATCCATCCATTCACAGCCTGGACACTTCACCAGTCTGTCTCAGGACAAGACAAAAAACAAACAGTAAAAACAACCTTTCACACTCTCAAGCTGAAAGACAATTTAGGGAGTCCAATTAACCTAACAATTTACAGTGGGAGAAAGGCAGAGAACCCATGCATGCACAGGGAGAACATGCATGCTCCATGCATGTAGACATAGTTGGTTTTGTTGCCACACTACCAACTATGCCTCCATAGTTGGTAGTAAGTTCCTGTGAGACTTTGTTTTTTTAACATAACTTTGCTTTAAACATTTCCACAGCTCCATCTCTGACCTGTCTGCTGTGTTCCTTTGTCTTGATTATGCTGTTACCAAGATTTAATTACATACAGATGGACTTTGTTTACATAGTACACACGTTCTGAAGTAAAATGAATACCCTTACGCATGGCATAGTTTTCAGATTTCTTTTTTTCTAAAACATTTTTAAAAGAAGGTATTGTTTTTTTTTTCTTTTACCTCACAATTATTTGCGACTTATAATTCCTACTCAGTACATTGAGGTTTGTGATTAAAGCTTTAAAAAATGTGAAAAAGTTAATTGGCTTCGATTTCGTTTGCAGGGCACTGCACCATCATGGTAAAAATAAAACACCCTGTCAGCAACGTCTGGGATTTAATGTGGAAATTATTCAAAAGTTCTGGAATTTTTTCCAATACAGCCTCAAGGGTACAAAAAAAATCCTTAAAACAGATTGTTTTTTCTTTAAAGACGATTAAGCCAAAGTGTTTAAAATATGCAGAATGCCTAAAACTCTACTTTAACTGGATTTGCTCTATTTTTATCACAAATGTCTATGACCCCCTAGAGGTAATTGAGTTGTTTTTCTCCCTGTCAAACTGTTGCAAAGAAGGAAAACAAATTTAGGCAAGTGTAAAAGAGCAGTACTTAACTGTGCTTTATCTTCCGAAACAACTACACAAGGCTTGCTATGTATAGATACCAGCAGGTTATTTGTAGTGCAACGCCGCAGAGAGCAGGCAGCTGAGGCATCAATCTGTCTTGCAGAAAAAATACCTATCGCCAGAGGACTGAGATGCAGTGACAAACACCAATGTGGTTTTCCTGCTTCAGCAGAAACAGTGGGCCACAATGTGGTGTTGTACTGTAGAGAACATTTCCATTTGTTCAGGAGAAGTTTGGCAGAAACAATGCTCATCTGTCATGGAGAACAGGGCGAGTGAAGGAGTGATTGAGCAGCCTGCAGTAGGTGACCCTGAGCGAACATTATACAGAGGTGAAACAGGAATGACTGCGGCTGAACTGGAAGTTGGTTTGGGTGGCAGCATATATCAGTTTGTGTGTCTATGACCCAAACACTGCAGATGCACATTTTTTAGTTCCCTCTATATTTAATTTTTTTACATCCTTAAATTTGTAAATGCAGAATTAAGTCAGATTTTTGCTACAGGCTGTGTTTGGGTAAATTTACTGTATGTTCCTCTGGTATTTTTCACCAGTGGGGAATTCATTAAGCGCAGCTCCTGGGTAAACTGTAACAAAACAAATGAATGAATCAGGACATGCTGTGCTTTGGGTTCATACAGGAACTGCTAAACATAGTAATGCTCAAATTTTCATAGCCAGAACAACTCCTGGCAAATTTTTTGTGTGCACTTTAAAATCTACTCAGATGTTGGTGTCCATTGTTATAGACTGGGCATGTAGCTGTTAGCAAATTTTAATAATATCTATAATAACATGTTTTCAAATTTTTGCTATTTTTATCAAATGAGAAGTTAGTTTAGTGAGCAGTGAGACTAGATTAAACAAAATATGTTCATAATCCATGACTTCCTGTTTGCCTAATATAAATCGGAGAGCTTTTTTCGTCATCACTCTGAAAAATGGGAAATAATACAGAAGAACGTGCCAGTTAAGTAAGTGGTTATTCTGATGAGTCAGAAAATAACTTTGAGAAAATACTAAAAATCTGCCTGAGAGCAATAATTAGAAAGTTTGAAACAACAGGAACTAAGACAAATGAAACAAAGATTGATAATTTTATAGCTGCACAAAGTGAGCAAAAAAAAATCAAAAAAACTTTCAAACTTATTTTGTGTCACCAAGTCTCCATAGCAACTATCAGATGCTGTCTTAATGCCCACCAGTAGTTTGACAAGTATTGGAAGCATTAACATTTTTTTAGTTTGTTAAACTCTGATGAGACTTTGACTGGAAGCTCCAGGTGGATCTATGTGGAAACAGGGGAAGAAATTAGTAAAAGCAATGGCTTCTCTCTGAAGTATGGTGGAGGATATGTGATTCTGTGGGCTTGTTTCTTTTCCCAAAGCCCTGGGGAGCTTATTGGAGTGCATGACATCATTAATGGATGGTTTTTAACTCCACAAGCCCTTTTTCTCTAAGCTACTATACAAAGATTAGGAAGACTGAGCAGCCATATTTCCAACTAAACAAACCACAAAAGACATGTTTATTCAATCTGCAGATATATTTACGCTACATTATTTTGAGTCAAAACATTTACATTTACATACATTTGAAGTTCTTATGCAAATATACACATAAGGACCTTTGTTAGCAAACTAAAACATTTAATTTACATGACAATATTACTGTCAGTATCTTCTGTACACTTTTGATAAAAACACATCATGCAGAAGTGAGAAGGGGATGTGGTTTATTTATACTGACAGCTGGGGAAATAATAAAAAAAATACTTTAATCTTTAAAATCAACTTTTATTTAGTCAAAAAACAATAAAATGTTCTAAAATGTTCCGGCTTTTTCACAAGCAGATAAGATCTTACCGTAGCTCTTGCTACAGTCTGAGAAAGTTGTGGCTCAATGGAAAGAGTAGTCATCCAAAAGTCATGGATTCAACATTGATGTGAGTGAATCAATGTTGAATCCATTGATTCAACATTGATTTACTAGCCTAAAGCACTGGGGGATCATCTCAGCTGTTGTTTCATAATATCTACTAGGGGCAAAAAGCTGTATTGCAGTCTGGTGGCTCTGCTTTTGATGCTGTTGTACTACAGTATTTGCCTGATGCACTTCTAAAAGCTCTTCAGGGAGTCTCTGACAGCGTTCAGAGTCCAGCTCCTGTGGCACCTCAGAAAACCGTCCCGCACAGAGGAAAGGGCTATACCAGCAACCTTCCCAGCTCCCCTCTCTGTCCTCTGCAGGGCCTTTTCTTCTGCCATTTCTAAGCTGGGGAACCATGCTGAAATGTGGTACTTCAGTTAAGTGTCCACTATATGGGTAGTGGTTGAGAGTTTTTGTTTTTCTCAGAAATCACAGTGTCTTCTGATCAAATTTGCCAATCTCATTAGTGTTCCTTATCCAGAGACCCCAGGAAATTTAATGCAACTCAATCCATCTTCAGCATTGATGTTCATGTTGAAGAAGCATAAAGCTAAGGAGATTAGGAATTTACTCTATTTAGAGACCCAGATCACAACCCCATTTTCTTCAACAAATGTGGCAAACTTTGGCTTTCTTTTTTGCAGAGTTGTTTTTGTTACTTTTCTGATGTATTTGCAATTTTCTAAACCTACTTCTTTCAGGATACTTTACCAATGTCTTCCTTGTGGTTCCTTGTGTTTCTACTTTTTTTTTGCTTGCATGTTATTTTGGGCTTGAAACCAAAAACGTTGAATAGTACAGGTGTGTGCTGAAACTGGAGATTTATTATCTGCAGGTGCTGAATCATCTACCCTGCAACAATTAATCCTAACATGTATGGGGCTGTCAGGTCAGGGATTGCACTCTTCTTCGCCTCAAGCAATGTTAAAGCATGAACTATGCTATTGTTCTGTTTAGTTTTTAAACCAAGGTTACAGTGGGAACTTGTACTTGAGTAAAAGAAACAAGCAAATACACAGTTACAATGTGTTGATCCCATTAAATGGCTATTTCAAAATCTTGCAAGAATATATTTTATTTCTTGCTTATGTATTTTTACCGGATGTTTTTCTGTGTGAGAGCAGTGACAAGACAGATGAATATTATAGTACAGGAATTAGTCATTTTTTTAGTTAATGCCCTCAAATTTTAACAATCAAGGGACTGGTATGATGATATTCTTAAACGCTAATATTCTCTCTATTTTTATCAACTTGCAGCAAACAGATTTTATAAAATACGACGTGAGATCTCAGACCATTAAATTCTGTTAGACTGATGTAAAACCAATGAAAAATTGCAATTTGTTTCTCTGCGTTTACTTGTCTATGGTTTTACTCTTATACTGGATGAGCACAATCTATTTTTTATGATTGTGATTAGGACCCACTTGGAAATAACTAACTAGAAGTAATTGGGCTCCTTGAAGCATTGAAAATGGAAAAACAAAACAAAGAAAGTGGCTAAAGTATTTTATATTTGAGAATTGGAGGTGCTGAATACAAAATCCTGATATAAAAATTTTATTTATATCAGGATTACATCATTACTGATTGGAGTAATTTAGTCAACCTTTTTTACTATGTAGTTATGTATTGTAAAAAAACCCAGATTGTTTTAAATGAGTTCCAGAACTTTTAGTCATGAAAACAGAATTTTTATTCTTATTATCTAATCAAACCTTAAGCTGCATTCAGTGATGTTTTGACTGTGCTTACTTGTAATTATATCAGTCTTCATTTCTGGGAAACGGATTAGAATTTTTTAGAGAAAGAAATAAAATCAAATTGCCCTGCTTTTCGAGTCAGACTGACAGGATCAATTTAGAACAAAATTGTTCCATTTTTGCCTTTCCAAAGACTTGAGCATGAATACATAAAACGTGCCACAGGAATATCTGCTCATCAGAAATCTTCCCCGGCGCGCAGAAGGCAGCTGCGAGGCAACAAAGACCCGCTGCTCTATTTGCATGACTCTCAAGCAATCAGGAAGTTCTGGAGAGGAGAGCGAGCAGGAAGGAAGTGTGATTCGATCAATCAGCCACAATAGACTGCATGATGAATACGTGACCAAACATGGTTTGGCTCTCAGAAGAGGGATGAATAAAGAAGTTTTTAATTAAGATCCAAAGAAACTGAATTCATCCGCCGACACTCGGCAACAATAATAGGAAGCCGGAGGTCTAAGCAATTATCAAGACAAATGAGTGTGACATTGAAGACTGCAGTCATATGTTTGCATACAAATGGGAAGAAAAGCATAAATCGTCATGTTTTATGACACCAAAATGAAAATCTTGAGATGACTTTCAACATTTGCAAGTCAGTTCTGTTGCATGGGGGAAAACATGCTCCATTTCTTTGTACGGGCTAATTGTTTTACAACCAAATAACCCAGGAGTTATCTGTGGTAGACCAACACAACGTAATGCCTAACTGTGACTGGAAGGCGCATAATGTTTTTCAAAATTAAGTAAAAATATAAATATGAAACGTTTCTAATGTTTTTATGTTCATCGTCCTGTACTTTACCATTTACTTATCTCCATTTCTGTGTAGTTTAATCTTTGGTTAAAGGCCTCAGAGATTTGTAGGAGAGCATCAGTCATCTTTTATACAGTATGTCAGGTAAAAGGTGACTGATGTGTCACGAAGAAACAGCAGGCCACCTAAACTGGAAGGCCAACGAAGGAGAACATTAGTCAGTAAAGCAGTCAAGATATGTGAGGTGATTCTGGAGGAGCTGTGGAGATCCACGTTCTACGTTCAAAACATTTACATTGTGGGAAACTAAAACTGATATTGAACACAACATCCTCATTGTGACACATTGGCGTTATGCTGTAGAAACACTTTGATTCATGCGTTAGAGTGGTCCAGTTAAAGTCCAGAACTAAATTTAGCTCAAAGTTTGAGGAAACAAAAACTTTCTACAGATGATATGACAGAGTTTGAGCTTTGATGAATTGGCAAGACTTTCAGCTCTAGATGTACAGATATGTGTTGCTTGATGATTGTATGGTATATGTAGTTATGCTAACATATGTTTCAGATTGTGAAAAGTTCGAGGGCAGCAAATCCTTCCGAAAAGGTGCTGAATAATGCAGAGCTTGGATGAATGTTGGGAGTTTTTCAATGATCTGACAGGAGACAAAATTATAATTTTCATTAATTAAAAGATTGCACAGCATAGATTCCACCATTCAAGCACAGTATGAATTTTAAAAAAAACCTGATGACATGAAATAGGAATATTGTTCTGTAAATATGTCTAACAAATCTTTGAAAAATCCAATCTGTGGAATGAAATACACAAAGGAGTAAATTTTGCCCTGATGAAGAAGGTCTTGCTGGGAGACCGAGGAGCAATATTTCATGATTAAAAGCTCTAATGACAGCCTTTGACAGAGATGCACATTGAGTTTTTTTTTTTTTTTTTTCAATGTTTACACTTTTCAAACTAGTCTTACTCCCATTGAGCTCCTATTAATTCTCTGTTTGCCCAATCAAATTAAAACTGGCAGTCCCTGTCTGGGTTTGCTCATTCAGAAGGTGGATGTGATTGCGCTTCAGGCCCTGCCAGTGCTCGCAGCCCGATAAGAGGCTTGTACAGCGATTGGGCTGATTGCAGAGTAATGACATGGCTGCCATTGATGCAGAGCTTGGTGTGCACTGATCAGGGTGAAAAACACGGCTGGCAGGGAGACAGGAATAACTACCTCCGTCTCTCCATAGAACTTGGCATTGAAGCTAGATGTAACCTTGAATTGGTTTTAAAAAGTACTAAATATTGGTACATATTACATTTACATCACATTGGAAAAACAACACTAGTAGCACTAATGTGTTGAGAGGCAGAACCCCTTCTAGTCAGCACTAAAATAATTTGCAATGCATTTAACTTTCGACAGCCTTGCAAGGTGGCAGCCAGTGGGTCGACCTCAATTAGTCCTACATTAATACATTTCAGCATGTTATGATTTTAGTCACATGGAATCAGTTTGTTATGAACCGTGAAATTAAACACTTCGTCTTATGAACAAATAGTTGCTCAGCACATGACATTGCCTTCAGCCTCGGCTTTCCTTTTAGAGCTAATTAACTCTGGCATGCAAACACTCCAACCAAAGCTGGTGGATATTTTTCCTTAGAATGAGATTTCTGTAGGTGAAGACTTTCAACATAAATAGAAAAAAGTACTATTTGTGGAACTTTATGCCAGACAAACAACTCATTTGAATGAATCTGAGGTCATCTCATGCCATGGACAAGGAGTGCTGACTTTGTCTTGCGAAAGGATGAGATGACTCATATTAGATATATTTTTTCACTTAAATCTTGGGGTTTTTTGCACAATGAACAAACAAGAGAAAGTATATGAAAACAAAACACATATGTGTACACAAGAAGTGAGTACAGAGCAAAAACAGCAGATACTGACAGTTATTCAAGCTTCAATCAGTCTATTCAATATCCATATTCCATCTTTTATAGATAATCTATTAGCCCCATTTCTCCTTAAGCGTTGTTTCTTTGAGTCTTTGAGTGAATATCACTTTTATTATTGCAAATATTTCTTGAACAATATCAGTCCATTGGTTATGCATGGATAGCTCAGGTCTGAGCCATTTCAGTTGTTGCTTTTCTTGCCGCTGTCAGAGTTTTTATTTCAAGTAAATACTGGTCTTGTTTTTTCATCACTATTGTGATATTACCAAGATATAAAGATGCACATGTCATGGAAATGAAGACTCGTTTTGGATTTCTATTTGAAATTCATGCTCTCTCCCAAAGATCTACAAGACCTTTGGAAGAGAAATAGGCCCACAACGTCACAGATCCTAAAGTGTATGAAATGCCTTTCTACATATTCTACCTTTATTTCATGCCAGACAAAACTGGGTTGATTGTTGCTGAAAAGATGAGTCCAGCCATTAACATTTGTGATGGCAGCACATAAAAGGCCCTTTCCCGGCACGACATGTCGGTATCATCTAACGGTTATTGTAGAGATGTTGTGACTCCAATATGCCACTCTTTGGTGTAGCTCTCCAACAGTGAGTTTTGGGAGCTTTTCTTTTAACTCCCTTGCTATCCTTCTCACTGTGGTGTGGTGCCAGATTTCTTTAGCTTTTTAGTCAGCATTGCTTGCCAGAGTTCCTGTTGTTTTAAACTTTTTAATTACTGCTCTGATTGTAGACATTTGGTATCTTGTTGGGGTTTTTTCTTGAATGTTCAACCTGTGATTTCCTTAAAAGTAATTATTTTCTAATGTAGAAACAATTCCCATTTAATCTTGGCCTGGGGTCTTTCTGTATGCAGTGCAATATTATTCCGCTGATCCAGACACTCTACAGCAATGCACAGAATTTGGCTATGTTTATCAGTAATAGAGTAGAACAAAATTATCTACAAACTAACTGCTTCAAATGAAGTCAACGCAGGCAAATATAGACAGCCCAAAGGGAAATAACTGATCAGTCAGTGGCTGCTGCAGGGGACACAGAAAGGTTATGAATGTCATTACAGTCCTCTGTGGACCTTATGGTTTGCTCATTCAAAGTAGTTCATAGTCGTGGTTCGGCAAAGCTCCTATCTGGCCAGAATGTGTTTCACTCCTAACAATGAGGTGCTGTGCTTCTGGCCACTTGTAATGCTGTAGATAATCAGATAGGCAGGGTGCACAATGAGAGGCAGTGGGCCTGACAGCATGGAGAGCCTGGATTAGACCACTCTATGAAAACAGAATCACTCCTGACACTCACAGGCTTTTCATGGAGACGATTCACAATAAAGGATGAGGGAGGGAAAAAAAAAAATCATTCCCTGTCATTTCCCTTATCAAACTGCTTTTCATTTCAGAGGGCAACTATTGAGTTTTCTCACTCAAGCTTAACATGGGTGATGGGCTTTCTTTCCTTTGTTATGTATCATCCACACAATGCTCTGGCCCTGAAGGTTAATAATGAAAGTTAAAAGAGTGTTGCATATTAATGGCCAAATCTATTGAGCCATACAGGGAGCAATAACTGTCTGTGAATAAAAGACTGCTGTCTTAAAATAATATGGACTACTTGATGGCCTGGACATAGATTGCCTTTCAGGCAGGTTTTTACAATGATCTATGAAACAAAAAACGGATAGTGCTTCTACACTGAATCTCTACATTAAATACAAGCATGCACAACTAAAATATTGTTGCTCTTTTAATGTTATAAGTTAGCAAACTAGCTCAAATAAGATGGTATTTTCAAAAAATAAATTCATTTTCGGTCCATAATCTTACAATTTATTTGAAGGACCTGCCGGAAGATACTAAAAGTAATTATGGTTGATAAAATTGCAGAGCTGTGGAAAAGTATTTCTCACCTTAGTCTGTAGTTCAGACTAAGGTGTTTAAAATTATCATGAAAAATTATAGCAGACAAAGATCAGCTGAGGTAATATGTAAAACAGCATTTAAATGATTATTTCATTTATTAAGGGAGACAAACCATTGAAACCAACCAGGTCAGATGCAAACAACAAATTTTCCCCATTGCTAGATTATGAGTTTGCTGTGTTTAACCAAATTTGTAGTTTAATTTCATGAGACACACCCAAGTCTAAATAATGTCAGACCTATAGAATCAAGAAATACCTTTTGTAGAAATTGTCTGATAACATGAAGAAGGTCATACAAATGGAAAATAATGATAATGATAATGGCAGCAATGACCCAATAATTACATTATTCAATAAAATACAATGAGGTGGGTCAATATGCTTCACCCACCTCAAGATGCTGGATGCTAGAAACTAAAAATGAAACTGATAGTATGACTTATTATCTATTTAATTCAATTTGTAATTTTCTGATGACTTGGGAACACTAATGGAGGAAAGACATATCAATCAAAGGTCAATTGATTCTTTTAATACAAAACATAAACTCAGTGTGATCAGAACATCACATCAGTACCGTGTAGATATTACATATCTAGAAAAGCTATTTCTCATGCTGTTGAAAAGGTAGGCAGATATGTAATATTCAGCCAAGGATATAATGCCATAACTCCCAGTAAACGGTTAACAATATTAATATAACATATGTGTCCCAAAACCTGATGTTTTACAAAATATTCTGAATTTCTTCACACGTGGTAACTTGTGAAAATCTAGATATGCCACCAATATAGTGTAAAAATAATAAGGAACAATGTGACAGTTGTTTTAGTCTCTACTGTGTACTAGTATCCCCAATTTCCGATTAAGACAGAAAGGGCAGATAATACTGTCGTTTAGTTGGAGAAAAGATATCTTTAATTTGTTGATTTAGCATTTTTTTCAACATGTTCCATTGACATAATACCTTAGTAATGAAAGAGGATGCCTTCAGTCACGATTAAACTAAAATAATAGTAGATAACGAACATTACAACTGAGATAGATATAAAAGCTGTTAGAGAGCTTTACTGTGTAATTTTACCAGTGTCTTTTTGATGCTGATCTTTTTTCCTTTTGCGCTTTTCACACAATATAAAAGAACACAGACTTAAACTTAATGCTTGATCAAATTCCTGTTTCCCTCATGTGTTAGCCAATTTAGATAATCCTGTGTCACTGATCCGACACCAGTGACGGGTGTTAATATGCAGTGAAATATTACAGCACTTTCAAAGTTAATTAAAGCTGGGGTGGGGATCTTTATCACACTCAATATCCATTTATCTTTCATCATTTGTCTCCTGACAAAGATCAGTTTGACTCTGAAGCAGCAGAGAGCTGTTGCTAAGATGAATGCTGCTTATTAAGACAAAAACTCTGAAGCTTAAAGGGGAAAATAAAGAAAAATAGAGGAGACAGAGTCGATAGTGTCTATGCGTCACATAAAAGAGAGGGAATAAAACCGAAGAGAAAACTTGAGAAGATTCAAGTCAAGGAAATTGATAAATCAGCCGAAAACTCCCCAAGAGAGTCAGGGAACTGAGCTCCTTCAGAGGTCACCGGCAACTGTGTTATCCATGCAGAACTGCTGAGTGGGCTCTTCAAGTCAGCAGGGCCAGATGTCTCTTTGGCCGGTGTTCACCACAATGTTGGTAGCAACTTGGCAAAGTGCTTGTAACTGAGCGACTAATATTTCTAATAGGATTCCTATGGATGATGAGTTTCTAACATGTAACACAACTTGGCACACAAGAATTGCATCACATTTGGCGTTGTCTCAATATGCCTTGTAGCAGGTGCATCCATCTGCATTCAATGGACTTTAAAGCATTTCCCAGACTAGAAGAAAAGAGCACTTTGGATTGTCTAGAAGGGTAAATGTATTCATTATTTACTTGGTAAAATGTCAGAATTAAAAGTCGCTGAAAAGGAAGTCCATTACATGACATTCAGGATTTTTGCCTAATTTGTAAATAATAAAAAAAAACCTGTCAAAGTGAATGGATAAAATTTCCTTTTGTTGTTCAAATGCCTTTATTAATTCCCATACCAATATCTACTGATGTCCCTTGGTATTTAATACCACAAACAGAAGCTAATGGAATATCCAACATCAATGTGGGAAATTTCTTCAGGAATTGGTACATTGCCACGTTATCAATGTGCCTATATCATTGAAACCAGATATTTATTTACACTGGATCAAAGAACACAATCTGTTTTCCTCAATTTTGACTTCAAATCAAACTAAACTCTCAGTTAGGATTATGAAACAACTTTTTAATGCTAAGCTTTGGAGAGAGATGCAGTGTTAGAGAATTTATCAAAAAGTTATATTATTATTATTATTATTATTATTATTATTATTATTATTATTATTATTATTATAGCTCTTGTAGATATAGATTTATTTATTTTCATCAAACAGAGAAGTTTGATTCTGATAGGAACTGAGACAGCCATATCTTAAAAGATAAAATAAAAATAAAAGCAGAAAAATAAATAATTTATCCACCTATCATTTACATTTTATTTAAAATGGGATGTTTACAAGTGTTCAAACCCATTTCAATAATCACTAGAAAAACAATTTTGGCATTTTATCAAAAAAGCTCTTTTCAGTGCTGAGTGGAGTTTTTCATATTTTCACAGCTATATTTTTTGTGATTTTTCTTTGGTGATGAGAACCAGGTCTTTGATGTTGATGACCTTTGCCATCATCCTTAAAAGATTCAGTCAGAACTCTTGCTGGGCCTTTGCAAAACATAAATATTACTTCCAATAGGAGAAAAGACATCTTGGTGCAATTAAATATTACTTGAAGACTAAAACAGCCATGTTGAATTTTGTTTCCAATTACAAACAGAAATAAAAATCCAATCTACCATGTGTTTATATATTTCATTTGGTGCTGGAGCTACTTTAACCTGAAGGCTTTGAAAAATATATGTAGCGACCAAAACCAGGCAGTGGCTCATATTGCAAATGTGACAGAAATTACAGAGCGCTTTTCTAGTCATATTGACCACTCAAAGCACAAGAGTAACATTCATGCTAATCAGAGGGCAAATCAGGATTAGGTGCCAGGGGCATATTGACATGTGAGGAAGCTGGTTTCAAACCTGCAACTTTTGACTTGCAAGGCGGCGACTCTTCCCACCGAGCCACAGTGGTCCCACTGTTATCGACAAATATTAAGACTGCACTTCATAAAAATACAAGTTAAACACCATTTGATGGTGTGTCAAGGGAAAAAAAAGCTGTACCCCTTCCAGCAGTAACTCACATGGTCACGACCATTACTGAATGTCTGCTGTATAAAAAGGCTCCCAGCCAGAGAATCATTTAAAATTAACAAGAGAGATGATATCTTGTCGCAGTTACAAGGTCAAGACCGTAACATCATTTGTTTTGCCATCTTTCCCTTTAGCATGAATCACTTCATCCTCCCAGTCCTCTACTCTGCAGCTCTGTCCTTCAAACACACACTGTCACACTGGTGTAATTGCATCATGACAGGGCCCATTCCTCATCCCCATCAATCACTCTGACTGAGATGTGAGCTTCCTCTGAACATGACCACTGCAGCTCTCCCTCCCTTTCCCGCTTCCTGGTCTGCCATCAATGTTTAATGTTTATGGTGATAAATAACAGATTCAGTGTTCAGTCGCCTTCGTCCAAGCCTGGATTTCCTGGCCTGCTGCACAGTGCTTTGAGTGATATATTAACCATGCTGGGTTTGTGACAGGTTTTCCTGTTAGTTTTGTTAGTTTACCTTTAAGTAGCCTGTTTGTGCTTTGTGCTCTTTGTACTGTAAGCAAGCGAGCTGATCATAAGTAATCATATGCAGCAATTTTAAATTGTATGATAAACATACTGTATATACCTATTTTATTTTATTTTTTTTTATTGGGATTCTTTTTTGTAAACCAACACAGCCCCACACCATGATACTGCCACCAACTTGCTTTTCAGGTGACACATAGTTTTGGTTTCTCACCACATACAATCTTGTACAAGGGATGACCCAAAGCTTGAAAGTTGGTCATGAGAATTGGAGTGACATTCTTAAAGGAAATATTAATAGGAAATGACTTAAACAACATAGCACACAAACACAAAGTTCAAGGCACAGTCTTCAAATAAAAGTGTCCATTTCCATAAAATGAAGCAAAAGAATAACTATTCCTTTATGTTTTGTCCAATAATTTCTAATTTTATTAACAAAAATTATCAACAAGGCATATTAATGCAGAAAGGAATAGAGCTACTGTTAGCCTGTTGCTACTTTGAAGATCCTCAACATACTTATTTATAAATAACATTCAATTAAGGAAAATAAATGCAAAAGACAAGCAGAGAATATAACCAAATGTATATTTAAGTATACATTTATGATACATTGTAATATTTAATGTACCAAGCAGCCATTATTGGAATAAATGACTAACTTCTTTAATCAATTTCACCCGGTTGTTGTTGTTTTTTTTTCAAGGCAAATATTAAGCAAAATTTCTTAGACATTTATAGTAACTTGTAAAATGTTTCAGCCTAACCTAAAAGAAAACAGAATTAAGCAATGTTTCTGCTTTTTAGTTAATCTGTTTTTGCATTGTGAAGCTCAGAACTGCTGTAGGTTCACAGCCAGGATGTTCTATTCATAGCAATATGCACAAATGAGTCACTGGGAAGCTTCTCTTCATCTGCACCAGCAGAAAAACTGTACAGACTAGTCTTGTTTCAGATTTAAAAACAGAAAAACAAAGCAAAGTGAAAAGAGAGCTAACAGGGAAACACAGTTACAATATAACAAAATATAAAAATTTCTCTTTCTTGATGAGAATATGCATGTGGTTGTTCTGCAGTATTGCCCTTGACCAAAGCACTTTTCTGAAAACTAGAGTGCAGTTGCTCCCCTGGTGCTGCGCTGTGCCTGCACATTGCAACTAAATTGTTAGGACAGGTTAAATCCAAGAGGACAAATTTACCCACAGGGATGAATTTATATTAACTTATAGATTCAAAACACATAAAAATGTTTCAAACGGACTCACAGGCTTGCTCTATGTTTGGCTTTTTTTTTTTTTTTTTTACAATCCATTGTAATTGCTGCAATTTATGCATGTTCAGTTAATGAATCTGTGCCAAATTGTTGCAGAGCTGCATATAGGAATGTGTAAAAAAAAAACCTTCAAAATAAATTGTGGGGCCCCAGAGATATCCACCCTGGTGTTTCAAAAAACTCCACGGATCAAGGAAAATCTTTTGGAGCGAAATACACTCACAGCAGTGCACATCCACCACCCTGCAGTTTTCAATAGTGGATGTTAGGTGCTTTTTCATATTTTTATTTGATTCCAAGCAAACATCAAGTGTGTGTTTAAAATAAATAAAAAAATAAATCTCACAGTCTCATTTGGCCAAAACACATTGAGGTAAAAGTCCAAGTAGCATTTACAAGACTTAACAGCTTACAACAGACAACAACAAAGGCAAAATAATAATAATAATTGCATTCAGTAATGGTCAAATATTTCTTTGAAATTACTGAGTGTGCATTAGTTGTGTATTTGAACAATTTTAAGTGGTCATTTTCTGTTGGGAATGCAATCAGGAAGAAAAAGAACAGAATAGTGTGCACAAAATTAATTGCTACAGGTCAAAAGATGACACTTATTAGTCCTGAAAGCCAAAGCAGTGTTAATCCTTATTGAAAGCTGACATGGTTTCTTTTGTGGTAAGTTGTAGTCCAAGCAGTGGAATTAGGATTTACCTCCTCCCTGAGCTTTTAGTTCACGAGTGAGAAGAGCACACCTGCTGGGCTTTCAGCGGATGCTCTAAATTTAAATTCAACTTGTATTTTGGTAACTGATGGAAAAAAAACAACAAAAAAACATTCTCTGGTTGCAGGACTAATCCTTTGAGTCCATAATAAACTCATACCACGTATAGCTTAGTGTGATTGTTGGGGTAGCTGAGAAATACAACAAGTATGCATATTCAGATATTCCTGTGAACACACGAGAAAAAAAAAAAAAGCTACTCCAACGTCTCTGTTTTTTTTTCTTCCTTTCAACAAACATACTGAGATGTTGCTTCTTTAGCTCCAATTAAAGACTATGAAACATCTGAAAACAGAGGAAACCTAAAGCTGTTAGTGAATCATATTGTAAAGACAGCAGCTACATTTTTCTTTATATTAGCTTATACTCTCTCAACCTGCCTGAAAAATCAATCTGCAGATAATGTCTTTCCAGTCTGAATGCTTTCCTCACACAGAGACATCTAAAGAAAAACCACTTGCAGGAAGTACAAATATGCCAAATATCTTAAAAATATTAGTCAAAACTCTTACTGGTGTTTTATGTAAATATACGCCTAAGTCTCATTATGAACCTTAATATTAGGGTCAAACAAATCAGATGACATTTGCTCTAGCGTTTGGTTTTAAATTGCTAATTTTAGGATCTAAAGCGAGGCTTTGCTGGAAGGTTATAATAAGTTAATATTTTACCAGATATGGACAAGCATCTTTGATGTTTTCCTCCAGGAAAACATCCATATTTGTTGGTTCTAAGGTCTAAAGCTTACATCAAAAAGGCTAAGACCAAAATGAACTTATACTTTCTTTAAAGAAAATTCATTTTCAAAAACAATACTGTGATTCTTAATATCTGGACTTTCACTCTAGTTTGAGGCAACAAACTGATGGCCAGAATTTGTTCTTTAAGAATTTGGCCTGAATAGCAGAATTCATCGTTCTATCAATTATGATAAGCCGTTCAAATCCTGCAGAAACCAGGCAGCCTATAGGCCTGGGTGTGGCCCATAACGCTGAACTGGAAAATGGGGATTGTCAGTTTCCAGTTCAGAATGGGTTGTTATTCAGAGCTGCAACACATTCAGTTCTTGTTTTCAGCTTAAAGTAATTTCAGATCACTATAAAGAGTGTTAGCTTCAAGGTGTATTCACACCAACCCTGCTTAGTCCGCTTTAATTGGACTCTAGTTGGATTAAACCAGACAAAAGCCTGCACAGTAAATTCTGCAGAGTTAAATCAACACTATGCCGAGTCTATTTGGTCCCTTTCAGAATTGGCATTAATTTAACTCTTATAGAGTTATTTCAACAATAGTTTGAGTAGTTATAACTTTTTCAAGTGTTAAAACTACTCAGTTTCTTGTTGAAATAACTCTGAAAAGAGTTAAATTGACACCAATTCTGATAAGGACCAAATACACTCAGCATAGTGTTGATTTAACTCTGCAGAATTTACTGTGTGGTGTGAATCAGGCTTTAGTCTGCTGAACTTTCAGGTGGGGAAACACCCTCAGTCTAATGAACCAGTTGCATTGGATTTATTAAATATGAGAAAAAGCCCAAAGAAAAATCTTAAGTAGGTACAATTTTTCCGCAGTATTCCTTTAAGTGTCATCTTTTTCTTCAAACAACATTTTGACTCTGAATGGACACCTGATTTAGAGTTGAAGCAAATCCCTTACACCATCTATTGTTGCATATTTTTTCATTCATGCAACAATATACCAATTACATTCTTTTTAGTGAAGAAATATCACAGCCAAACAGCCTTAATATAAATTTTTAGCTTTCTTTCTGTGACAAGGAAGAGAAGGGAGAAAAATATTCTATGTTCCTTTCGGTCTGTGGCATTGATAAATGGCAGCGGTCACAAAAACAGTACTGCTGCTTGTTCAAACGAGTCAAACTGAAATATATGAACAATTGTAGCTCCCTCCTGAACTGAAAGCTGTGACATTTCCTCCTTGCGAAGAGCTAAATTGAAACCTTGAATCTTTAGTGTTTTCATTCATTTTCCTCAACAAATGGTCCCTCAGCTTTATGTTCCTCCTCTGGGCTCTAATCTTTGTATAAGAATGAAACAATAGAAAAGTTGAAGGGGATCAATATTTTTCATTCACGGAGATGTAATGGAAGTAATTACGATTCATATATGTCGGAAGTATAGCTTTCTTTGTTCCGCTGGCTATAGTGGAGAAATGAAGGCAGTGACAGGAAGGAAAACGAAACCTCCGTTAACGGGGCTTCCTCTGTAATCTCACAGCTCATTATGATTTAAATAGGAAGAAAGGACCACCTCTGCTGCAGTTCCAGTAACGTTTGCCCACATGTTAACCGAGCGTGGCATTATCCCTTTATCTCCTGTCCCCGGCTCTGTTGCGTCGAGGTAGCTAAGCCTCCAGGGGCCTAAGTTTGGGATGCATTCGTCAACAGTCTTCACCTTATCATCAGCACAGGTGTTTCACTCTCCGGTTTCCCTCAGCAAGGTTCCAGTTTTAGCACTCCCCATCTGTGGCTCCTGCTCCACTAGGTTTGAACCTTCAGAAGTATGGCAGACTGTGGCGTTTCAGAGTGGGTTAATGGACTTCTAACCTCTCATCACTGATTAGCATGATTAATCAGACACCGGAGTGCTGCCTGAAATCTCCTCCCCCCCTTCTCTTCCTCTCATATCACCGACTTTCTTTTCCTGCCAGATGGTATCAATGCAAAAACCGAGAGTGGAGGAAACCCAAAAGGTAGGCTTCACATGCTCCAAAACAGAAAGAGCACAGCAGTTATCTCCTGCTGCTCTTTATAGGATTCGTGCACTATGTGGAGTGTTACCCAGGGAGAGAGTGCAAATGACTCTTGACACTTCCTGGAACAGCACTTTTATAGCCAGTGTCGTGTAAAAGCACAGACATAAAACAGGTTGAGACATTTAGAAACAAAAGAGTCTTGTAGTAAGTTTTCCTGAAAAAAAATTACAGAATAAAATATGTTTCATACAAAAGAAAACACAAAAAAGAATGTAAGCTGAGGCTACTTTTACCAAGTAGTCAAAATGGAAAACTGTATGACAGAAGGATTGGTGTTTTTCTTCTGTACTTAATCTGAAATCATGTTCTAAATTGGTGCTAATTATAAATGCAGAGCCATAAACCAAACGGGACGTGACTACTGTACATGAAATATCTGTCTCAAAGAAAGTGTTTACTCCTACATGATACAATAAAGCCAATAGAATGGATGTTTTTAGACAGCAATCCTGAACTGAGTGATTCAATCAAATCATGAGAGCCTCAAACACAGAAGTGTTATGCAGATGTGTAAAGCCCTGAAAACTCTAAAGCCACCAGCGGGTATTATTAGCTAGAAATGTCAAGGTGAACCCCAAATCTTAAAGATTGGTTTGCAAAGTCTAAAGTATGTTTCTGGAGAAAATAGTTTCACTGGCACATCTGTTCTCATGATGGCAAAGATTGTAACAAATCAGCAGTGAGAGGGCAGACTTCCATCGTGTTTCCTGTCAGAGGAAAGTGTCAATGAGAAACTGGTTTGTTTTTGTCTCCAGACATAACCTGTAATGTGTTCAGGGAGACAGTAATTTTCAAGAAGTAGGGGCAATTTCCAAGCAAATACAAATAAACTCTTGGGGACTTTCAAACACATTTCTGACTCTGGGTCTCTTTGTGTTCTGAAACCCTTAATGCATGATGAAATCTACAATTCACTACTCCACTATATTTTCAGGGTGAGCTCAGATACAACAAGGAGATAAAAAAAAAAATTGTCTTAGCTGCAGCTCTCTTCAACCTCCACCAGGTCCCATGGGGATTCTCATTTTAAATTCAAAGACAAAATAATTAGAAGCCGATTAGTTGAGGGCAGCCCTGTGTTGAATCAGATTAAAGAACTGTGTAAGGACACTTACAATTCTGCTTCAGCTTCTTCCTTTAAACTTACCTCAAAAAGTTAGGAATATTCATGTATTTTATTTTGAAGTAACAATAATGTGCTTGTAAATTGGTAGCTAATGTTTTGAATGGGAAACAAACATACTAAAAATGTGGTGTATTTTTAAAATGAAGAAATGAATCAAGGTTTACAATCAAAGAAAGAAACTCAAATATATTTAAAGTCACAGCCAGTAACATTGCTTCATATTTTGGGTGATATGGGTAATCTCCCAGGGCAGCATCACAGCAGGGGGTGCAACGCTTTCTGTGGATTACAAGAATGTCCAGAAAATGTGTGGATTACTTATTTATATTTTAAGCACTTTAAGAAAATATTGATTTACATTGAAGTTAATTTTTCAGTCATTGTTTTTTTTATGTACTAGTTTACATCAGGATTAAGGCGTTGTCATTTAGTCCAAAATGTAAAATAGAGCAGGAATTTTATTTAGAGTCTCCATTATCTAAATTCCTTTATTAAACATCATTTTCAAGTTTTATGAAATTTTCAGATTTTCCAGCAAACTGAATTTTGGGGTTTTATTAGCTGTAAGCTAATTCTATTACAATGATCAAAGTTAAACACTTGAAATTAATCCCACTGACTCAAACAAATGCATCATAAAGTAAATTAGAATATTATTAAAAACTTAATTTATTTCAGTAACTCATTTCACTAAATAAATTATAGAGATGAATTAAACACACCATTTCTGACAACTACGAAGATTTTCCAATGTCCAATGTTTCATGTGTTTCTTTCCATGGTCAAACAAGCTTGTCAGGTTAGTGTTACTAAAAAAAACTTAGAAGCTTAATCTAAACAGGATGTGTGTTGTATAAATCACGTTGGTTCTGTGATTGCCTAAGAGGGTTGCCAAGATTAAACCAGATTTCTGTGCCAAGAATATTATCCACACTCCTGTGAGACACAACAGGATAAAGTGTGAATGTCAGACATGAAGCTACGTTGTATTAATCTCGGACAAATCCTACCATCCTACCAAACTACTACGCTGAGTTTCATCAGAGTCATCATTATTTACTCATCTCTTCAACAATGTGATGTATTAGGTTTAACAGAAAAGCATTTCAGAAATTGATGGAGATGGAAAGCACTGGCCTAATCCAATTGACATTTCAGAACATTACAGTGAAATTCCCTTATCTGATCAAGCCTAAGATTAACATTAGACACCAATATCAGTATAATCTCCATAGCTAACATCACATACAGATTACTTAATTTTCTAAAACTGTTTAAAATATTATATTGCCTCTGTATGAGCTTTTCTTTTAGATTCTATCAATAAAATTTTGTTTTGTTCTTTTTAATATATTTCAACTGAGATGGTTACCAGTGTATTACATATAAAAACTCATTGCATTCATATTCACAAATAGAAAACCTTTTTGTTTGTTTGTTTTCGCTTCCTCTCTAACAAGCTCTAAAATCTAACTGGACATGTTAGCTTGTAGGCAGCTAACATCCCCATGTTCAGGAAGCAAAGCAGTACATGCACCTCATAATCTGCCTGTTATCAATTGTTTATGAAGTAATATTAATTTTAATAATGCTGAAAATTTCAATAAATATATATATAAATAATAAAACAAGAAGAAATGACTAGAAAATTTGTATCAATAAAATGCCATTTCAGTTGAGGAATAATTTAGAGGATACCACTTGAAAGACTAAAATAGCACACAGGTGTATTAGACCAGGTGACAACATTATTACCTAGCATTTTGAACGTGGTTGATTCTATTTAAGCCTCAAATATTTAATTTGACCTGCGTCTAACTGTAAAGGTGAGAGTCAACCCTTTGGTGAGACCAAAGGAACTGTTTGATCAGAACGACAATTGCAGCAGCTTTTGAGTCTGTTAAGGGATTTGAAGAAGTCCCAAAAGAATTTAATACCATCCGTTCCACCATACAAATGCTAAGACAACCCCAAAATGTAATTGTAAGACCTGCTGCAGGTGCTTGCTAACAACTATATGTAAGTTCATGCTTGGACGCAGAAAGAGACCTTATAAGTTTAACGTTCATGGTTGGTGTGGGGGTAGGACACCTTTGCTCTCTCAGAGACACTATTCTTCAGTGACCAATAGATGGCTACAAACAGTGCCTCAATTAAGTTATTTCAGTCAAAGGGCATATCAACAGCTAACAGGGTAGTTTCCAAATACTTCCCGCAGTAAGAATACACAGTTGTGTTTAGATATTTCATTCAGTGAGTAAAGCAAGGCACATTTTTTGTGTTTACTAGTAATTAAATAATTTTCTCTTACAGGGATACATCAAAAATAAGATTACACATGGATTTATGATGCCTTTCATTTGAAATTACTGAAAACTTAATGGTTGTCCTAATTTTTTCACATCTGTAGATCCTACAAGAAAAGCACAATTTTATAGCCTAAAATAAATGAAAGGGAACAATAATTTTTACTTAGCTTGTTTGAGATTTGCTCTGAAAAATAAAATGCATTTTTTTAATCTTTATAAAAACTGCAATCTCATCCAAGGCGTTCACATTAAAGCTACTGACTAAATCTTCAGAATGGCATGTCATGTGAAACTCCCTCTGCATAAGAGAACATGTTAATCAAACAGAACCAGACTATCTGCTGCATAGAACAATGTATTTAAAATTAATAAATTGATGTTATTCACTAATAAAGCATCACTTCAGTGTTGTTCTATGAGCCTGGGATCCTAAGCATTGCTGCCACACATCCACCACGTCGCTCCCCTTTCAACATGTCCAACATGGAGGCAGATTTAACCGTTTATGCACACCATTTAAAGACAGCATTTAAAATCAGACCAGTTTTAAAGGCTTGTTGCCATGTCAGAGTTGTATATATCCCTGCATAGACCCTGAACTGATGAGTGGTGACTACAGACTGCAATATGAAGTCTTCAGCATTTCCCCATGGCTCTTAATGGGTTGAGCTCTGAACTCCATGGGGACCAGTTAATGTGTGAAAATGATACTTTATGTGTTCTGAGCCACTCTTTTACTCCCCTCTCACTGTATTTGAGGCTTATAAATCCTGCCATTCTCACCTTGGAATATTGCATACTGATACTGGTACAAACGCAACCCTTAAATAAATCACGACCTGTGTCTTTTAACTTTATTTCCCACATACTCATGAGCCATTTTTAGTAGTCGACCTCTTTCCTCAGTATGAGTAACTCTTATTTGGTGTGACTGTTCAGAATATTAAACAGGCCAAACCTTTTCTGCTGTATGATCTTCATACCGAAGGGCAGCATGCATATGCTTTAAAACCCTCAGTTTTCGGAAAAGTAGGAGGAAATATGATTTTAAGATGTTATGTTCTTACTTAAGACTTATCTATGGGACTCTAATCTGTATCCACCTTTGATTAATTAAAATGAATTAAAAAACTTATTATATTTAACATTAATTTTCCCAGAAAACAAACATCACATTGACAATATGAGGTGTTTCTGTAATTGACTGACATATAGAACTACATGATTATGAGGTGGAATGAAAAAATAATGTTGACTGTTGTATGATTTCACTAATAAAAATATGAAAAGTGTACCATGTTGCATTTTATTTCCAAAACCCCTTTACTCTGCTTTGTCCACTAAGTGCAATCAACTCCCTTCAGAAGATCCCTAATTAATAAATAGAGTCCATCTCTATGTAACTTAATCAAAATTTACACACAGCTGTTCTGTGAAGGCCTCAGAAAACATCAGTGAACAAACAGCATTGTGAAGAAAAATGACCAAAGCTCAGCTCAGGTCAGGGATAAAATTGCAACCAATGTTAGGGCAGAGTTTGTCAATTTAAAATCTTTGAAAGCCACAAATAATTTCCCTCGCACCTCACAATGTTATAAATTAAAGTGCTAACCCTCTAATATTAAAAATTATATTAGAGGGTTAGGTTTTAATTTTTAAAAAATGTAAAAAGGTTCATTGGGATTAAATACTTCTGCAAAATATGTGTAGTTCTAAAAGTGCAAAGAACCACAGCATCAGAAGGAAAAACTTTCATTCATGTAATTGTTATAAAAAATTTTGCTTAAACATAGATTTTGATAGTCTAGATGCTGTGTACAAGGCTGTGTAACTATGAGGTAGGCAATCCGTGCATCTGCACTATGCCTGGCTTTGACGTACCTTTGAAAGAAGTTTCAAAGTTCAGGGAGACGCTCTGGTTTACACTGCTGTCTTAAACAGGGTGAAAGTTTGTAGCCGCAAAGCACATGATATGAAGTCTTTCACTGTGGGGCATAAGAAGCAGCTGTGGGGCACGTAAGGTCACCAAGTTAAAAGCTGTGTACACTTTCAACAAATGACCCATGTGCTGCTATAAATGAAAAATAACTCAGGCACTGTTTGGCTTTATTTGCGTTCAAGGTCACTGGAGACTGGACTCTATCTGTTCCAGTCAACACGGGCGTGTCGGGGCCTCACAAACATTAATGTATGCATGGCAAGTGGAGGAACTTTATCTCCAGGTTCCAAACACATGATTCATGTGGTCTCCTTCACCACATCTATTTCAGGGTGTTAGACCAAGGTTTTTTATTCCACGTTCTATATTATAGTTATGTTGGGAGATTTTATGTCCCTTTTTTGATTTACCTCACAAAGCAGATGTAGTGCTATAAAAATACAGTGAACGTGTCCAAATCCTCAATCAACAAAGAAAATCCCCCAGCCTGTATGCGGGCATTTCTGTCACAGCAGGAGCTTCCCAAATGAGCAGTTGCAATGCAGTACTTTGTCAGAGCCTTTGTTGAATGTAAAGGGGTGGTTCAGACTTTCTGAAATAGGTTTTCAAGAGCTGAAATGTTACCGAGGAGGCAAGCTTTAAAAACATTAGCATGTTTCCTATCCAAGGGCATCCTGAAAAGGTAATGATTTTTGTTTTTACCAGATTAAGTTAAAAATATTACAGTTTAGACATTTATTTTTTTATCTCAACATGTTTGAGTCAAGTGTTTAAAGTCACAGAGTCTCAGGAATATGATCCCTGGTCTGTGATTGGTCAATATGGGCTGCTTAGCATAAAGCTTTAAGTATTGTGCAGCATCCAAACTTTTTAAACCAGTGGTTAAACGAGGGGATGGGTTCAACCAGGATGCAGTCTTAAGTGAGAATACATTTACCTCCATTTTTCATGATAAAGTGGACATGTTGGTTTAAAACAAAACTCATAATAAATCGAACAAATACAAACAATATAAAAAATGCACTGCAGTCCCCAAATGTCTGATATTTAAGGAAAGAAATTCATATTTTATTTTAAGGATATCTTTTGTTGATAAGAACCTGTAAGGTAATTATATTAATGAAGTATTTGTTATCGATAATTCACAAAAATAATGCTATCCTAGTTGTTTGTTTATGTGGACCCCTCCCCCTTCAAAAACTCTCAACAGACTTATTATTTCTCAAGTCTCACTGGAGACTAAAATAAATGCCTGGAGCGCTGTGTGGTGTACATAGATGCCACAGGTATGAAAGTCACACACCAGTAGAGAACATGTGTTGAAAATTCGAAATCACCCATACCTGTCTTTGGAGGAATCAGGGTATGCATTTTCTGGCAATGGAGATTTGGAGCCTGTCGGAATTTACTCATTATATTTAACATTCATTGTCCCAGAAAACAAACATTACGTCGACAATATGAGGTTTTTGTATAGCACTGCATGATTATGAGGAGGAATTAAAAAATAATGTTGATTGTTGTATGATTTCATGTTGCATTTTGTTTCCAAGACCCTTTTACTCTGAAACCACTAAGTAAAATGCAGTGCAATCAACTCCCTTCAGAAAATCCCTAATTAGTTAATAGAGTCCATCTCTACGTAATTTTATCTAAATTTCCACACAGCTGTTCTTTGAAGGCCTCAAAGAACCTACATAATTGGATTACTTGGTCTTACACATTCGTTATGTAACAACAAAGAATAAAATAGCAAAAATCATTAAAAAAATCTGAGTTTGATTTTAGTAGGCATTCACCTCACCTGACAGGTGAAGCTGCATGAATCCAAAAATAAAATACACAATGCAAGAATATTCTGTGGGCTCCTGACAGTCTTGGTTGCTCAAGTTGTTGCAGCTGTCACAGGCAATCTGAAAATAACAAAATTCAAATGGTTAAATTACTAAATTTTTTATTTTTTTGCTGATCAACTGTGTGAGCCAGAATAGTCTCCTCCTCCAGAAGAACTAATTAGTTTCACCTCCATCCCTTTCCCATCTCCATCTTTGGCAGGTTTTTTTGTCATTAATGTTTGGCCTTTTAATTATTTTTTTTGTCTGCTTCGACCTAAGGAATCTTTTTAATGTAAGTGTTCTGAAACCTTTTGAAGTTTTCATTTAGCTAAATATATTTGTTCCAAACATCTAACAGTAGATGGGTTATTCCACTTCAGAAGCTTCCTCAGGTATGAAGATAAACTGAAATAGAGACCTGTTTCTCTTGGCCACCACCTACAAAGCAAATTTACCTTTCTACAATTAACACAAAGTAGGATATTGGGGGATCGTATAAACCTCAAAAAGCTTAATGTTGGAGCATCTCACTTAAGCTCACAAAGTCTTCATAACTACATTTAGACACAGACTACACATCAGTCAGTGAGGGCTTTAACTGGACCATATGACGATGATTGGATGAAAGTGACATCATTCTGTTCTTCCAACACCTGTGTGGGAGCGACCCTGTGAAGTCTCCCCCTGCCCCTTGCAAAATGAATACAAATGAAATATTTGATTTTTCTCAGTTTTTTAAGCATAATGTTATCCTACCTCAAAAAATAAAAATCCTCTTATTTTTTTTTTTTAACTGGGGTGCCTGTAAATGTGGAGGATGTTGTAACTATAAAGCATTTTATAAGCAAGTAAGGCCACTGCTTTCTGCTTAAAGATGATTAATTTTACTTTTTGATATTAATGTTCTATGAAATAGAACAATCCTGATACTTTGCTAGACCAATGTACTTGTGTGAATCTTTTCACCCTCCCTCTAGTTTCTACATGATAAACCATCATCTGTTTTATGTGACACTGTGTCTTTCTTACTTTCTCTTTCCTGTCGCAAACTCATTTTTGTCTGTATGAGCTGATGTGCTCCTGTCTGATAAATTGGATTTGGCAAAGGGACACTGTGCTCTGCTTTCAGGGAGCTGATGAAGCTCAAGAAAAGATAATGATACATTTCCAGCACAATCTGAATCACCGTGTTTGTGGAGAGCTACAGGCCAGACAAGAGCTTAACCACTGAACTGAACTTTAGCTTTAAATTGTTTTTCTAATGTCAGGTTTTGTTGTCTCAAGGGTTTTTAAAACTTTGTCTTTTTGCTAAACAAATCTGGTTTGCCAAGGTATTGGGTTGTACTCAAAACTGTCGTCGCGGACTGGCATCTGGTTTGATAGGGAGATTACGATTATGACAGTCAATTATTCTCCTTGTGTGTCTGCAGTCTTTATTCTGGATTCATAACAATTTGGCTTTTTTAGTCCAGATGACAAAGAAAATATAAAGGTACATTTTTCCAACTGTTAAAATATATCAATTCTAGTAACATAGGTATTTGTATCCAGTTGTAACCATATGAAAATCTATAAATTTGTGGTACTCCCTCCTCACCCACGACTGCAGACCTGTCCATGGCTCTAACACCATCATCAAGTTTGCAGATGACACCACGGTGATCGGCCTCATCAGAGACAACAATGAGGCCGCCTACAGGGAGGAGGTAGACCGTCTGGCTGAGTGGTGCAACAAAAACAACCTGCAGCTGAACACCGAGAAGACCAAGGAGCTCATCGTGGACTTCAGGAGGAACGCTGACCTACACCCACCCATCCACATCAAGGGGACAGCGGTGGAGCGTGTGGACAGCTTTAAGTTCCTGGGAGTCCACATCTCCGAGGATCTGACCTGGACAACCAGCTGCTCCAAATTCATCAAGAAGGCGCACCAGTGCCTCTTCTTCATGAGGACCCTGAGGAA
>CAEFZX010025058.1:0-64275 GCA_903066825.1 Alfaro cultratus | reverse complement strand
TTTTTTTTCCTTTTGGAACTCGGAAAATCTGCTCCCAAATGCAGTTTGCATAACGACGATCGCTCTTTGTAAATAATCACCGTAAAGTGTGTGATCGAAAAAACAACAAAACGGAACGTGCATAACGTGCCGCTTATCTGGGCAACAAACGGAGAGCAATAAAACGCAACCTGCAGGTATAATATCAAGCAGTAGCCTTTTCAAAAGGTAAAGTATAAAATTAAATCAATACAGTATAAGTTTGATTTCTGTGCAAATGCCAAGCAAGTCAGTGCAATGATAAAACGCAGCAGCTTCCTCTTCCCTTTTGACACACAACCATCCTGAACTGAGCAACAAAACACAATAGTATCGCTAAGTCATTCTAAATATATACTGACAAAAACCACTAATCACTTTACAAAAACAACCACTTTGTTACTAAATATACGTGCCTATGGCAGGATTGTGTTCTTATGTGTTTAATGTGACGTCTGTTTACGGACATCACTGGACAGCTTCTCAACATGGAGCTTAAGATGTAACTTTAATCTGGATGCAGCAGCTGATGTAGCGCCTCCCTGGAAATGTCTTTCCACATTACCAGATTTTTCGGACAATAAACCATTACTTTTCCCGACGCTTTGAACCATGAGGCTTATAGCCCGGTGCGGCTTTTATATGTACGTTTCCGGGGTTTTTTCAAAACATTTGTAGGTGCAGCTTATATTAAGGTGTGCTCTATAGTCCGGACATTACGGTATTCTTTTTGTTATTTGACATCTTCTCGCTACAGAGCAAACATTCAGGTAATCCTTCCGCATTGGCAATGAATGCAAATGATTGGTCCATGAATTTTAGAATCTCTCCTCGGCAATTTTCCTCTTTTGCTCTCCATGGCAACACCACCACACACCCGTCAGGTTGTTTACAACAGCCACCTGCCTCGTGCCCCGCCCAGCTGGAAGAAACGTCACAGGCTATGATGCAAATCTTCGTTAACAGAAATGTTGAAATTTAATATTTATTCTACACATTTTTATAGCATTGGAAAATGCTAAGAATGATTGTGTCATGTTTGTCCTCTACAGAAACCATATTTATACAAAAAATATATTTTCCACCCCTATCTTTTTCCATTTTCAAACATTTTGGAAAAAGCTCCAGAGAGCCACTAGGGAAGCGCTAAAGAGCCGCATGCGGCTCCGGAGCAGCGAGTTGCCGACCCCTGGTCTAGGTCAACCAGTCTACCACAGGGAATTCATTCACTTAAATGCCATAACCCATACGTAACATATACCGCACATGTGCGCAATTTTTACATAATTAATGGGACTGTGAGACAATTATTGTAGCAATAACGCATCATTGCTTATTTTTATCCAATGATGAAGAGTCACTGCAATGATAAAGAGTCACTGTCTTCAGCATTGTGGGTGCTTGATACAAAAAGTGAAAATGACAGCATTAACTATTTTTTGAGTAATTATTCAAATTCCTCACCCCTGATCCCAATACACAAGCCCTGTACATGACAGGAGTGAATCAAAAATAACAACTTTCCAAGACGTGACTGAACATATCTCACCAAAAATATGTACATATAAATTAGTTTCATCACATTTAAATCTGCCTAACATGCCAGCATACAAACTGTGTAAAAGCAGCTTTACGTCTGTTTATTATAGCACTAGGATGTTAGCTGGTGTACGATTCTAACTCTACAATAATAAAAATAACTGCTTAGAAATGTTTAACATGATTCAAATGTTTGCAGACTTTTAAACATCCAAATTTGTCTTCAATGTAAGTAAGGAAAAGATTTATTTGACCTGTTTCAGCCAGCTCACTGGCATTGTGCAGCAAAAAAAAAGGTAGATAGAAAAGAACACAATGCTACACTAATCTGTCTACAGTCACAACTCTCTTGGGGTCCATTTTAGATTTCAAAACTTGGTTTACCATTTACCAGCCAATGCATAATGAATGTCAATGTAGATAAAGAGTTTTGGGTGCTGGAAATAAACAGTTTGATTGAGATAAAACATTTCCTAAATTATATGGAGGTTTCCTTAAAACTAGCATGAAAGGCTTTTAAAGTACTTGCTTTATTACATTTTGTTATTTAACAAAAATATTGTTTGCTGACATGCCTCAAAAACAAACTGAGACAGAGTGACAACTAAGCCACTAAGTCACTTCTCCCTGAAGAGAGAAGTGACAGAAGGATTATTTTGAATATCCGTTGGCTCGTTCAATTCAATGTTTGTTTTCATTTGCTGTGCTAACACAATGACATGAAAGAAAGATGGTACATTGTTATTGCAGCAGCCCTAAACCGTCAAGATGCTACAACAAGACTGTTCTTCCTTAAATTGCTTTAAGTGATTATTGGACTGGCAGATCACTTTAGACTTCTGTCACGACAGGTTCAGAGATTTGTAAAAAGAAAAGCAACACTTAGTTGTAAGAAAGGGTTACCTGTTTAATCTCAGGTCATTTTTTACACTCACCCTTTGTTGGACCTTTTCTGTTTTGCCATTTTGCTTATTATTGCATGCAAGAATTGAATCATTCAGATTTTATGTTTTCAAATATTTGTGAAGCACTTACTGCAACTGAGCTTTTAGTGCTTTCAAAAAAGTATCTTATAACCTGATTTAATTGCACACATTCAAAGCAGTAGTTAACAAGGGATATTATATTCACTGCTTTGTTGATGTTGAATTAGAGTTAAACATTCTGTGAGATGCTCTATTGAAGGTGCTGTTAAACTTGGGGCAATTTGCAAGCAACTTCACATTGCATAATCATCATTCCAAGATGTGTAACGCTGTTTGCAGACTGTTGTGGTGATAAACACACTTGCTAAATTTTTTTTTGCATCTATTCTTTGTATGCACAAAGTGACATTTTTTGACAAAATTAAACCGCAGTATGCTTTTCAACCTTTGATATGCAATAAAAATATTTGAGTCTAATCACAGTTTGACATTTTATGTGTTTAAAATGCCTCAAATAGAATTGATACAATTTTTGGTTTGAGTTGAAAAGAAATATTTTATTTTATAGATTTTCCACTTGACTATTAAGGATTATCCTTTTAACTTTAACCTCATGGCTTCTTATTGGCTTAGCTATTGACTGCCCTTCTATCTACCATTAGCCTCCAAGGAGACCCACAACTAAAATCTCTATAAAAATGTCACATATACTAGATAGCAAAATATTACAAAAGCTTTAAGAAAAAAAAAGGAAATGAGAATGATTATCAAGGAACAGCAGCAAGATTTGTCAAATAACTATTTTTAAAACAAAAGATAAAATAAGCTTTTCACTTTGTACATTTAAACAGCCAATTTTATAGCAAAATAACTGCAGGTTGCAGAGCTG
The DNA here is from genome assembly GCA_903066825.1 of Alfaro cultratus. NCBI lineage: Eukaryota > Metazoa > Chordata > Actinopteri > Cyprinodontiformes > Poeciliidae > Alfaro > Alfaro cultratus. Next base: position 60,903 of record CAEFZX010025058.1, on the reverse strand, counting down.
GTAAAAATGTTATTTTTGTCTGTCTCGCTCTCTTTGCCTCCAAGAGGGTCACACTGACGAGTGTCATGAAGAGGGAACATCTGTCTCTAAAGTGTCGTCTATTATCCGCCCATTGTGGAGGATCGGCACCTGAGCAAACAAAGAGCCTCCATTATTCCATATTCACCAGAATCTCAACAGCACCTTTCCAAGCTGAGAGTGATCGACTGAGCAAAGGAGGAGAGTGGAAGAAGAAAGGGAAATATTGTATGGAAGCTCTAGATGTCTCAGTCTAGTGCGCTTTTTTAACAAAAGTAACAATGACCATTGGGGACAAGAAACCTGTGCTTGCTATCATTCAAGCTAAAATGTCTACTTACTAAAATGGCTCTTAAAGTTGAGAATAATGAAGGAATGGCAGTTTGGGTTACTTTTTTTTTTTTTTTTTACAACTCTACAGATAACCTCTTTTAGAAAATGAGCACTTGACCTGCCTCCACACATTGGAGTGTCCTTTTCTGCAGAATGGCATTTTGCATAATGCCATCGATTGAAAGCATGACATCCTTCTGCCTTAGTCCAGTCTGAACCAAAAAGAGTCTATTTATGTGTGCATGTGTGTAAGAACACAAGGAGGGATGGGTGCAGGGTGGGAAAGTAATTAAGTTTAATAAAAACATTCTCCAATTACATGTCCTCTAAATTTAAAGCTTAAGAGAAGAGGATGGTCACTGTGCTGAAGTGTAAGGACTTTGCAGAACCAAATGTGTTCCAATTTTGTTTTTTATTGCTAAGCAGATGTGATCCAATTTGATTATCTTAAAAGTTTCAATTTATAGTCTCTTGTAAAAGAAATTACATGCACCTTGACATTTTCCCACATAGCATTACAACCACCCACTGCAATTTATTTTATTGGGATTCTATCTAACAGACCAAGAGAAAATAGTACAGAATTGAGAGAAAAGATGAAAATTATACATTTTGTAATATTTTTCACTATTGTATGTTTAACCTTTTTTAAATGTTTGCTGATTTTTCTTTGTGAAACTTTGTGAAAAAGAACAATCAGTTTTCAAATCTTACGTTCTCAATTGGATGTAGGTCTGAGATTTGAGAGGACCATTCTAACACAAATAAGTTTTGATCTAGACCATTCCATTTTAACTCTGGTTGTATGTTTACACTTGTTTGCCTGCAGGATTTCACCTTTATGAAGTGTGAATAGGTCCAAGGGGTATAAAATAATTCTAAAAAGCAATGTACTAGCTTTTTTGAATGTCAGAAATTTGTTTATTACCCCCATGGAAAAAGACCAAAGTCCAGCTGGAGGAGAAAAGTTATTCCAGGGTGTCCTATCTTACCCTAAACACACGACAGGGAGCCACGGAGAAAACCCTGACCTCATCCACCTCAAGTCCTCTGTGGGGTCTGTCAGACCAGCTGCAACATTGATCTCCCAGGCTAAAATTTCAAGGGCTGAAAAACAATCTCCCTGTTGGCAAATGGATGGCATAGCATCCCGGCGCTGGGGTCGACAGTTCAGCAGAAAGCCCACGGGATGTGTCGCTGGGTGTTGAAGGGCAGGAATGCTGGGACAAGCAAAGGAGATGGAGATGTGTCTAGCAGGCCTTTCCATGAAGAGGTCTGATGATCGTGTCGCTGACCAGGTGAGGAGGTCGTCGTTACTCTCATGCCCCCAAACACTCCATCACACTCTGTACACTATTTATAGGAGCTTAGGACAAGCGGGGTTGAATCTTTGACAGCAACAGCCCAGCATAGCAAACATGTTCTGACAAATATATTACTTTAAAGCTGGATAACCTTTCTCCTGGAGTTTTACAGTTGCATTATGAGATAAATGTTGTCATAGAGCTGAATGATTGGGGAGAAAATTGGAAATAAAGGATAAGACATCACATCCTATCAGAAGTTGTATCAATCTCTGCAGTGAAAATAACTATTAAGTTTTAGATTGCATCCTAACAAAGATTAAGTGGTGGCTTTTTTTTAAGAAAGCTTAATAAATTCACCAAGATAAAAATGGAAATTGCATCTTTATAAACATGGAGTCTTCTTTTTGCCAATTATCTCTTTGATTTTGCTTTGACTCTCTCTTTCTCTTGTTCTGGTTAAAAAGCCCTGTCAAAATTATTTCTTTGTCATCTATAAAGCAGCTGATTATATAACATCCCAGCAGCTCTAGTTGGTGACTTTTATATAAGACATCATAAAACTGATTTCCTATTCTTGGCCAGTGTTTGTTGTTTGAATTGGATTCACCTGAAAAATATTTGTTAACATTAAATTATTTAACTATCATCAAAGTGCGATGTTGATTTATTGAATATTGCCCATTTCAAAAATCATGTTGCAAATAAACATTGAACCATGTTGACCCTGGAGAATACTGAGTTGTACATTCAATAAAGTTCTTTTATTGTTTGTTTGCAATAAATTTCTACCGAGTTTCACTAAGGCTTGTAAAGGAGAGGACAGCACCCGGTGCTAATAAAATAGTATGCTCAAAATTATTAGCTCTGTTTAAGCAGCTTTCAGCTTAATGTCTACAGCTAAAAGTGCAGTGGTCTGTACATTCTGCACTAGTGGATAGCATCAGGGAGTGCAGGACATAATTTAAAACAATGGAGAAACTAAAGATAGACTGAAACTAGTGCAGCACCATATATTGAACATATATGCTCACGGCAACAACTGTGTGTGCAGTATTAATCAAAAGCTTGAAATTAGAGAAAGAAATCAGATCCAATGTCTGTCCTTTGAATCACAATCCATGCTTCTGTGTCCACTGACTTGACTGTTGAGGTTTAAGTTAGCAGCCAAAAAGTTAATAAAACAGAGATAATAAATTGTCACTAAAACGTTTTATCCCTTGGAGGATACAATTTAGGGATAGTATATGCATAGGAATCTCATTTTGTGTAAACAGTTTAAGTGGGTAATGTTGTGTCACGTTATTAGAGTGCAGAACATTGAGGAGAACACACTCTGCAGAGGAGCAATGAGGACCTTCAGCAAACAGGAACGCAAACAGAGTTAGAGAACACTGCTTCATTTTCTCCTGTTGAGCTTCCAACCTCCTATTACCAGGAATTGTTTAGAATTCAGAAACATTGGAATACTATTAAAAACGGTTAGCAACTAGAAAACACACACACACACACACACACACACACACACACACACACACACGTCTGCTGTCTGGTAAAGATGGTAACTGTGTAATAAAAGCTAAGAAAACAGAAAACTTCGCCATCAAATATTCCCTCCTGGCTTCAGCGACATTGCGAATAGTACTTTTTTATTGAGCTGTTTTACTTTACTTTCGGTTTCACATATGCATATCACCACTATTAATAAATAATTAATGACCATTCACAGGAGAAAACCTTGGTTGAATTACATTGTTACCAAATATGTTTGTGGTCAGAAGTAGAAAGTTTTCATACCATTTTAGCAATGCCTTTGTGTACAAAAAGGCAAAGAATTAAAAAAAACAGCTTCTTTGAATTTAATTTTCTTAACACTGCCGTTGCCAATATAACTTAACTTCCTAACACCCTTCCAATATATTATATTCCAGGCCATATTACCTGCAACATTACCCATTTTATATCTCAATTTTTTCAGTTTTAATGTAAAAGAATTATGCAAAATACTAACATTTTGAATACCATATTGAAGATAGAAAGATCCCAATACATCTTCAGTTAAACATTATGCCAAAATGTACATCGTATAGCTTTTTATACATATTTATATTTTTGCTATGTTTCAATCCGTCACTTAACGTACTTGCCTCTGACATGGAACTCTAATCCATGTCACTAAGCATTTTTTAGGTTATGACCTGGAAATTTGTTTGTGAAAACAAGCACACAATGATTTGCCTAAAATTAACATATTTGCAGACGTTTTTTTGCAGTGCAGTGATATCTAACTTTAGAATATTCCAAATATAATTGAGCAATTTTTAAGTTTTTTTTTCTTTTTTTTAGTTGTTTAAAGTATTAGCAGCATTAGCTTTATGAACAACTAAAAGTCCTGTTGCTTTATTATATCAGATTAAATCTAGTTGGTAGTTATTATAGGATTGATAATTGCTGTATTTTACAAAACAATAACAGAGCACATGATGTCTGTAGGTACTAAGATTTTTATTATTAAATTTGTGTTTCAGTTTATCTCATGAATAACTTGATATAATTTAAGGTCTGTTTTTGATCTACAAATTAGTCTCTGTTTAAAGTTGTTTCTGTTAGGGTGACATCAGACATAAACAATCCACCATGGACACTGACCACAGAAAAGCTCAGAACACAAGTAATCCATCAGGTCAAGCCTTTTCACTCACTATGAGGAGTAAACAATGTATAAAATAAGCCAGAGAGATTGAATATTTTTGGGCTGCTGAGAGTGTTTCAAGAGTCCCTTTTCATTTCTTTTTACATTTCCCACAGCTAACCTTTTCTCAGTCCTCCCTCCTCTCTCTCTAATACCATTGCTTTTCTGTCTATTTCTCTTTCGCTTCCTGAAAGACAGATCTGCAGAGCGGGAAAGTTCTTGTCTGAAGCTTATCGCCTGTCTCACCCCAGCAGAGAGAAATTTCTTGCCATTTGTTGCATACAAGTGTGATGGGTGTGCGTTCGGGGCTCATCTGTGGCTGCACTACCTCACCTGGCACTCATGTGATTAGATTTCATATCCCAGCCTGCAGCAGATAAACTATCTCCATCAGCCAGGCCCCTCAACATCAATCTGCCTCGCTGATGGCCTGTGTTGTGGCAGCAGTCTCATGACACTTTCCCGCCACCGTCTTTATGCATAATATTAAAAACACCAATGTCCCACGAAGCCTTCCATTTAGATTAAAAGAAATAGCAGGCTATTGTGAAATGATGTGTGGCTGTTGGGCTGTGGAACTGATAAAACCCTCTTAAAGGGAGAGTGCCCCATCGGGCTATCACAGTACCATCGCTCAGAGTTTCAGTGCTTGCCTTTCTCTGTAAGCCAATCATGTGAAGATGCACAAATCTCTGCATGAGGTGCATCCACCATACGGAGGGACGAAGGTGTTGTAGAAAAAGAACCGGGGGTTTTCGGAGAGGGGTTGAAGAGGAAAGGGCAGCTCCGTTTATTTATTGTTCTCATCTGGTTAACGGTTCATGAGCACCTAGCTTTATTAAACTGGGCTTTGAACGCACACATAGCAGCACTAAAACTTCCTGATGGCCGAGCGGGGAATCAATTCAAGCTGCTGCCTTCAGGAATTACTGCAAAATAATGGTACTATCACACAGGTTGGTCTCGCCTGTGTTAGGGGTTAAATGGACCATTTAAATTCTTTAATCAACTCTGGTATTAACTGCAGAAGAGGAGTGCTGCTCCTAACAGATATATGCAGGGGCAGGTATTTTAATGAATATCAAATGAGATGTCAGCGCAGAGACACCGCCAAATTGGATACAAAGAGAGAGACTGGTAGTCAATATTAAAATAATGATAGGGAGATAAACATTTACTTTCTCTACAATAGATACTACTCAGAGTTGCATAAAATATGTAATGAACTAATATTTTATTCTGCTACCTGAAAATAGTAGATAGGGTAGGAAATGATTACACGTATAGACTAATCAATTTTCTTTGATTTTATACTGTTTCTTTTACTCTGGATAACTTTTAGGCATTTCAAGTTAAGCCAAAACTATTTATACCCCTAGCAAATTAGAATTGAAAATTTTTTTTTTCTTTCACCCAATAAACTTATTTTAGCTAATAAAACAAGCTACAATAATATGATTGTTTTAGCCTGTTTGAGATCAAATGTATCCTCAAACAAGCTAGGTTTAGGATAAACACACAAAAAAAAGCTTATCCCTGTTTTGTTTTTTTTAGCTTGTTTTAGTTAAAACAAGCTTGCCTTGGCTTGTTTTGTAATAAATTTGATCTTTTATCCTTTGAACCACACTGTCCACTCCTTTGATGGCTGTTGTAGATGTGCCTTTCATCAAGTTTTGTAGAGGCCCGATAATGAACCATTCATCTGAATCAGGTTTGCTGAACCAGGGAAACCTCTAAAACATGCAGGACACCAGACCTTAAGAACTGATATTGAACAGCACAACTTTAAAGTTTGACAGGGTAAGTTATGCATCCAATTTGCAGTATTGTATGTTTGCTAGGCAAATGCTATCTGCCTAGCATTTCAATGATGGAAGAAGATGTGCTTTATTAATTAAAAATCCCTCAAGCATCCATATGCAGATGACCATTTAGCTTGGGAAAGATATTAATAAATGTGGTGACATAATAGCAACAGAAATATCTGACTCTAAATTATATGTAATATTTTTCATATTTTCAGGCTGCTTACAGTCAGCAGTCAATTATGTATGTCTAGCATTTCAAACTGTGTTTATACGTAATTGCATGGATGGATTACAATCAGAAATAGAAGTACAATACCCATGAAGCCCAAACAAACTGCAATTTAGAACATCCAGAGATTTATTTTATTTTTTTTACTTCTGTCATATACAGCTGGAAAAACTAAACTAAATGAGTTTATTACTCTGTTTTACAACAGATACATAAAAAAACAAGCTAGGAGTAAATAGATAAGATGTTTCACTTTACCAATGAAAAGAAAGAATTAACAGTTTACCACATTGTGTGCAATGTTACAGGCGCTCTGAGGCCACTCTCCTATTGGCTTGTTAACATCACGGTCCCCTGACCCCCTACCGCTGCTGTGAATTGTGTTTCACGGTTTGAAGGTTAGAGAGAAAGGCCCATGTTTGCTGAGAAGGCCAGATTAGTGCTCATCAGTCGGGGACGTTTGAGATCCCTGAACTGACCTTCAGGGCAAAAAGCCAAGCTGCTTTCACACTGCGCTACACAGGCACCTGATTGAGCATACAGTGGCCTATTGTCACCACTCACCCAAAAGAAAAGACAGCAAATTGTCATGTCAGGAACTTTGCCCCCCATGACAATATAATATAGTCTTTGTTTCTCATTGTGCCTGTTAAGGTGAAATGCTTCACAAAGGGTAAATAGTGCCACTAAACTTTTATTTAAAATAAAAAAGAAGCCATTGCATCTAAGGTCTAAAAAGATAATCTATGTTATCTGTATTATAGCTATTTTCAGCCTGTGATTTGTACAATAAAGTATTTATTTTTCATTGTGCTTAACCAATTTTGATCATTGTTTTCTTCAAAATCGATGAATTTTTGCAATTTTCCATTCAAATGTTCAGAAGCAAAGCTGGTGAGGCAGCAGCGAGCTGAGTCTCACCTTGGATTGGGCAACCTCTCGCTAACTGCGTTGGCTGTCATTCGATAGGAGCATTTCCTCCTGTCTGTACGTCGCCAATAAAATGGCTAAAAAGCATTTAATATATGAACTGATTTTCCATAATTTAGCTTATGTATATAATGTACAGCATTTCTTTTTGTCACCAACTGTGTATATAACGTGTTTTGTGTGCTAAGGAGCGATCATAAACAGCAAAGAACAGATTCAAGGTGAAGCAGGCAGTTTTCTTGCCTCATGGTAGGGGGCGCTCATGATCCAAGACATTGGTCTTGTGACCCCATAACTGCAGAGTAAGAGACAGAGAGCTGGCCATACAGTAAATAAGTAAAGTACAGCGAGGCTCAGCTGGAGTGTTACTTATGTAAAAATTACAGATAATAAACATGTATCCAGAGTCATGTGTCCTCAAGGATTCCAATAATGATTATATAGGTCCTATATATTAACTATGATTTAGATTGGCATCCCAAATCCACTCTTGGGATCAGATCAAGACTTTCCCGCAAATTGTATTATATCACACATAATTTTCAAATTGAGGTTTAATGTGTCCAACTGCAAAACATCAAAAAGACATGATGACAAATATTTATCAACATTAAACTTAAATTTTGAAAGAAACAATTTTTCTTTCAAGGACTAAGAGGAAAAAAAGAGAAAAAAAAACTTTCACATTGTGGAATATTTTGTTTAGTAAGCAACAGTATCCTTTAAAACCCATATTATATACAAGATGAAGTAGAATGCTATGCAACTTCTAAATAGTTACTTAGACAGCTGACAGTTATAGTTTTATAACTGTCATACTTGGATGCAGTTCACTGCTTTGTACACAGATGAAAACAACAAAGGTTGAAAAGATTAGATTACCATTTTATAGTTTGCTCGCTGTTTGAGGTCATCCATTTAAGGGCTTTGAAGAAGTCATGCATCATTAAGGTGGATTTCCAATTGTGCTCAGCAGCTAATCATGCAAAGATAATGTGGCATTGCTATCTGAATGACACCAGTGACATGAAGATTAACCAGCTTTCCATGCACTGGCAACTTAGAGAAAGACTGCTCATTTTGTCAAAATGGACCAGTTTTTGAAGAGGCATTAAAACCGTTTCATTATTTCTGAATGCAAATTTAAAAATTAGCTCATTTTTAATTAAAGCATGTGAACCAACAAAATTTTACAAGCAGTATGCTCAGCACCTTAAGTGCTGTGATTAAATTTCTGTTCGTATGCACATTTTGCCCCCTATTAGTTCTATTGGCAATTCACTGAGATGCTCTGGTTGTTTCTCATCAGCATGGCAGCCATCTTCAATGGCAGCAATAAAAACCACAGAGATCTTGCAGGAATGTAAAAGGCTCCAGTAAAATAAAATGCATGATTTAATGACCATCTGTTGGGTGCCAGTGCAGACCTTGATGCAACATGCTTTGTGAATGATCAAAGGCAGCATCCGCACCAAGAGCGCTTCACCTCAGGAAGCGCACCAGGAAATTAACAAGCTGCCCAGTACAGATCCATTTTCTATGTAGCTGGCCTCTTATTATTCCTTAACTCGTCTCCTCAATATGGCGTGCTCCATAGGAAGATTAGGAGTGAAAAATGTAAAAAGAAGCAACATTCCACCCCTAAAAGATAAGAGGCTCTGACTTCAAAAGCAGCTCTAAAATCTATTACATAGAACATAAAAATAAGTTTTAAAAGCTGTGTACAATAGATTTTTTCATAATAGCACTGTCATTGGATACATATGCTTACAGCTTTCTTGAATTGCTCTAAGAGTCCACTTTGGTGTAGAGAGTTGCCAAATGACCAATCAGCACTAAAAGGAAGCATACACAATGAAAGGCATGCTGATGTCCTCAGACAGACATCCTAATACACTTGCCTCTTATCTCTTCAAGGTTCAGTAAATGAAACATTTAACAGCTGAGCCACACTCAGGTTTGTAGAGAAACCATAGGTTTCCTGCCTGATCCATGAATAACACAGAATCCATAGGAACAGTCTCACACACACAGGCATGTCGGGAACAAACTTATTTTAGTTCTCATGAGTTGCAGTTTAGTCTCAAGGGGATGCAAAAACAACTACTCCACTGGTTTATAGCTCATGCTCTGGAAATTTACCATATGGCATGACAAATGTCAGGTGGGCTCTAAACAAATTGCTACGCAACACACTCAAACACTGCAGTGCTATGAATATAAATACTTATTTTTTGCTATGTTGTTTGGTTTCTGCAACTCTTCATCTCTGTCTTCTCTTTTACTGTTTGCTAATTATTCTGCCTGCCTGTCGGTCTCTAAGACTGTGCAGTGTTTAACATGCTGCGGAGACACATGTCCACACAACAAATTCACTATTTTGTTAGCAGTCACAGCTCATTTGGCCCATTCCATGTTTTGGCATTCTGTTATTGTCACGCTCAGTGAAGTTTTCTCGGCTACCCACCAAGGGGGAAAAACGCGTCCCTTAGGCTGTCAGCTGAGGCTCGTATTCACACCCCGTCCTGCCGTTTTTCCTTCAGGCTTACCGTTTCAATGCTACGTGAAATAAAATGTCTGAAAACAGCCTCTCTGTCATTTACATCCAATATCTGCTGGCTTGCTTAAGTAAAAATTTAGGGAGGACAAGGCAAAACAGTTGGAGAGATGATATTAATGTCAACGGTTTCTTATTTACCTGCATCCCACCCACATCTTTACTTGTCACTGTCACTGGGGTCAAATAATTCACTTTAGACACAATCAGCCCTACAGCTGTGTGCTTTTATGTGCTTCCACTTCAAAGACAGCACCTAAGACAGTGTATGCAAGCTCTGCAGCCACAACACCTCACCCTAAAATAGTACGGTGATTGAAGACCCTTGAGAAAGTGTCAGTGTGGTGTCGATCTCTTGCGTGGCCAGGGAGACTGAAGGGAGGGGGGATGAGGGCTTGTTTGCAGCTTTGCAGGTGGAGCTGGCTGCTGGTGGGAATGTCCCAGCTGGCCTCAAACGTCTAACATTCCCAGGCAAGCAGCATCCTTCCACCCACCGACTGCACACACAGTGGCTCCCTATGGTACAGAGCTGATTGCTGTTTCATCAGAGGCAGGGCAAGAGTCACTGGAGATAAGCTCTGCCTCTTACTGTTTGATGAACTATTTATCTTTGCTCTGCATGGGAAACCCTGCACAAACAAACAGGCGTGTAGTGCATTTATCAGAGAATTAGAAAGCGTTTCTTTTGAACCTGGACACTTGGTGCTACACTAGCATCACAGGAAAAAGCTTAATTAGAGCTTTCTGAAAACAATGCCTTGATACTACCCCCCCTGTATTGCCCATGCCCATTATTACCGCTAAGTAGGCTCCTCCATCAATTATGGCATGTGCTAATGTGAGTCTCACAGTAGAGAACCGACATGTTTCAGTGGGATTAGAATGACTTTGCAGAACTCTCCCACTTAGAAATTTGTATTTTTCCGAGCAGACATCTCTGCAAAGGCCTAAGAGTGTGAGAAGGAGATTCAATAATAATCACAGTTTTGTGTGTACTGGAAAGCTTGACAACTTGTTTACTGAAGATCATTATATACGCAAGATTTCCAGGTACAAAATTGTATTTTTTGTACACTCACCAGCAAGAAATACAATTTATACTAATTTATTAGGCATAAATTAGTAGTAATGGGTTGGGCCCTCTTTTCCCTTTAGCACTATCCCGATTCTTCATGCCATAGATTTAACATGGGGTCAAGCATTTCTCTTAGATTTCGGTTCATCTTGGTGTTCTTCACCAAGGGAACATGATGGCTGCAGATCTCTTAGCTCACAGCCATGATTTTTCGAGTTTAAATTATAAAACTTTGTGTATCTGCTCCATTTTCTCAATCGTTCAGCCAGTTGTGGAAGATGGCTGCTCGTGCTGAGCCAGGTTCTGTTGCAGTTTTCTTCCTGTTTGTCTTTCTTCTGTCACTATGTACATGCCTAGTTTGAAGGGTTTCTGTAAAGTCAACGACACAATACTAGTGATTTTCTGCTGAGACTATGTGGTCATCCAGAAGGAGTGAATGCTGCAAGTCAATGACTCGATGCAATCTGCTGGGTTTCTTTCAAAACTTTTTAAACTACTACAAATAATTAAGCTTATTGTACTGTTTAATCATTTGAAATTCAGCATTTGTGGTAAATTGCTGCTAATGTTCTGAATTAAATCATTAATAGTTAGTGGTTAAATTGCATGACTTTCAGTTTTTAGCAGATTACAGTGCAGTTATGGGGTGCTGTGCCAAGTCATTCTTTGCTTCTGTGTTTATAACAGTTATGCAAATACACATACAACTCTTTCTAATCTCCATCATATCAGTGCACATCTGGTTTCCTTTACAATAATGTCCGTGATCCATGTTATTGGTGTGAAACATTAAAGGATGACTGGCTTCAAATAACATTCCACAAAGTGTCTCTTCCTGTGTGTAGAAATGATTTTTGCTCACTGTGAGGAAATTCACAAATGCAAGGCTTTCTATCATCTATTTCCATATTTCAAAGGAGGCATGTACAGGGAGGTTTCTGATATTCTCTCACATGTGGTTAAATGTACCATGATTGGGATGTAAAAATTAAATTGTCCACACTGTGTTGTGCCTCTTGATTTGTATGTGCATAGGCCTTTTACTAGATTTAGGAGTACACCATGTTTCAGTTGTAAACCCAACTGAACTTTGAACATGAGGCTCCTGTTCTTTGCCAGAACCACAGTTTTACTCTGTACATGCTACACTATCCTTTCTCATTGATCTTCACTGTCCTTTCTCACTTTCAACAGTCATTCTTCACTTTCCACCTTTAAATGCGATTCTGTAGTTCTCCTCTGAGATATGTCAGCACACACAAAACTGAAACTGCAGAGTGTGGGTGATAATGAAGTGTCTAGGAAAAGAGGATTAGGTGGAGCAGTAGGCATCATCCCTGTGGTATAAATGCTCATCTCTCCCTCAGGAAGGACACATGGAGCGTCTTTCACCTCAGTCCAACTGCTTGTCTTGGTGTTACTCTGAGCTAGCATACTTGGATTGCTGCTGTGGTCCTCAGGAGGCAACAGTGGGAAAGTTAACACAACGACAGGCTCTGCTCCTTGGGGAAACTTGCTGTTTCATCCTCTGACACCCATCTGTTTATTCTGCACTCTGGCTGAGAGTGGCATAACAGGCACTGGGAAAGTGAAGATCTTCACCAAGGGAACAGGTTGATAGTGAAGGAAATATAGAGGTTTGAGGAAAAAAAAAAAGACAGAGGAAGATAATCTCTTCCTCCTGTCCATGGTCTGAAAAGAAAAAAAAAAAAGACGACAGCTTTCCACAGAAGTTCCCTCTGCCGTCCATGTCTGTGTGTGGCCTGTCAGACGCTGCTAACTAGGCTGGCCCAGGAGAGATGCAGATAGGTTGACAGTTTGTTACTAGTTGGCAAAAGGCCACCGTAGCAGGTCATTCACAGCACAGGAAGTGTCAAAAAAGTCTTACTAATCAGCCAACCAACAGGTACTTTCAAAATGCTCAAATGTTACTTCCCTTTCTCTCACAGCAACTTAAAAGGCCCACTCCCACCATAACATCACAAGAGTTTAAGATCCAATTACCACCACAAGCACAAACTACTGCAAATGCAAATGTTCATCAGCAGCAAAGACTCAGAGAAGTTATTGTCTTATAAATAAATAATGTCCATTATAATATGGAAAAGTGCAAAGGGTAAAATTTAGATCTGGCCAGGGTTGTGCACTTTAGCCCAATGACCACTGGAGATGGACACCAAACCCCCCCAGCAGCGCTGCAAGAATAAGTGGGAATAAACAATGGAGGGAAAGACTTTTCTGACATTTTCAGTGAGAGATTATGATACTTCAGCAACAAAATCTACTCATTTTATAGCTTTTTACACATCTTTAACTGGTGTGTCAACAAATTTGTCAGCATCCATATGTGCAAACGAGTCTGCTCTAAATGAGGTCATAACAGTGGGGGTTAACAAGAAAGGAAACACTGTTCCTATCCTGTGCTCTTTGCATGGTGATTATTATGAACACATAAATACATGTTTTCAAATAACAAACCTTCCTATAATTGACATATTGTCAAGCTCTGACTCATTTGTGAGCAAGACGCTAAAAACTCTTCAAACCTCATCTGATGCTTTTGCCATGATAGTTGAGATTACAGTATGGAATGAGGCAGTGGCCTGCAAAGAACTCTCCTCGTTTGTCAGATCTCATCACTCTGTCACGCATCGCTAGGGGCAGCAGGACCAAAACTGACCACTGAGTCAGTCGACAGGACAGCTCAGCAGTCAGTTATCTCTGAATGAAATACACACACAAATTCAGACAGACACAGGCATGTCATATGTGGAAATATGGGCATAATCATGCCTGCACTCATGCACGCGGTCATGAAAACGCAAAATAATGGGGAACTGCATACTGAGGATAACGCACACAAACAAAAGCATGAAAAAGACAAACAGTGAAGTGATGTGCGAGCAGGATCAACCCCCAAAAGCAGGCATGATGAAGACCAAACGGGATACAAATGTGCTCTGACACCAGGGTTGGTAATGCACTGAATTGTTTAAACTCCCTAACAACTGATCTAGAAATACTGGTGCACAAGAAAAGATTTGGGAGGAGGTCATATGAGAGGCAAGTGAAAACAAATACAAAAAAATGGAAATAAGTTGATAGATTCTTCCATATATTTCAAGCTAATTAGTTTTTGTAATTACAGTCAGTAGGAAGGTGGTGTATACCATAATAAAAAATAAAAAAACTCAGTATCTTTTGGTAAACCAAAGCAAAAGAAGTTAATGGCTGGAGAATATTTGTTGCAAGGTTTCAGAACATGACTCTCCCTTTTAGAGATGGCAGAACAGAGACACTATAAAATAGAGAAAGAGGGGTTCCACTGGGTCAAACACAAAGTAAAACAAGCAGCTGGAATATGTTTACAGAAGGAACCCTGAGGGAAGTGGAGGACTTGACTGCACCATCAGATTTATTTTCAGCTAAATTATTCTGAGAATTTATGATGGTTCACTGCTTGTTTATACCCCCTTGTAGGCACAAAAATAAGTTCTAATGTAAAAAAAATAGCCGGATTTCTAACCCTGTGGTAATTGTTCAGGTTGGTTTCACGATCATCCTTGAACTATTCCTCTGAACTTGTAATCAGAAGATGTAATCACACTGAATGACTTGCTCAGCTAGCTAATCTAACTAATGAGGTATGATACACTGTGTAAAGGACAGATTTGGGAGAATAAGAAACCTTAACTCAAGTGGAATTTGCCATTTTCTTAGTATAAAAACGTAAAGATATTTGTGGGATAGAAAGCAGTTTCACAACTGTACACCATAGGGATATGATATTTTACACTTTGTCATGTCATAACCATAAACTTAAATATATTTTATTGGATTGCTATGTGACAGACAATTTTTTCAGGAACATGGCTTTTAAAATATTTCAAAAATAAAACAATGTACAATATATCTATCCAATCCATCTGAGATTGAACTTTTAGCTTTCAGATGTCCTTCAGATGAAGGGGGAGGAGGTGCTGAAGTTCCTGGCCACAGGAACCCACCTGGGAGGCATGAACCTCGACTTCCAGATGGAGCAGTACATCTACAAGAGGAAAAGCGACGGTATTTATATCATTAACCTGGTTTAAGACCAAAAAAAAACAAAACAGAAAACAGTCAGTAAAGTGATGGGCAAAGCAGGTAGAGACCTACCACAAAAACCTTGTTTGTATTTAAAGGGGAATCACAGTACTACTGACTCAGGGGGGCTGACTATAAATGCGTGGTGCACTTTAGCTTTTGATTTGTAAAACCGTTTTGAAATCCCATAATAAATTTCCTTCCACTTCGCAATAATCTTCTACTTTGTGCTTTGCCAACACATAAAATCCGTATAAAATACAACAACCATTGTGTATATAAAATGGGAAAAAAATGTACAAGCTTAAGAAGTGTGAATGCTTTTAATTTAGTTTTCAGTTGGGGCATACTAAAACTCACTAGAAACAAAGATCAGCTAATCCTCTTTGTAGTCGCCAATTAAGATGCTTCAGAGTTCTTTTAAAACAGTTTTATTGTTCTTGGAGAAACATGCCTTTATATAACTGTGCCTCTTTTAGCTTCAAAACTTTGCTACTGGGAAAGCAAAACCTTCATATGGTTTGATATTCAGATGTGTACACTGTTAAAATGTAGACCCTTTAACACACTTGACTGGCAGTGCCAAAGATCAAGCGATGCCATCAACTAGCTAATGACACGACAGCCGCAGGCAAAGACCGGCAGCTTGATTTATACATGGGGACAGAGATGAATGATTCATGGGCAAAGAGAAGGGTAGCAAGAGGCATACAAGTCATATGCATCTTTCACTCACATTTATTCATACACACACACCTCTCCATAACATTACTTAGGCACTCCCTAATGTCTCATAAGCTAAACACGACCAAAGTGACCAGTCTTGTTGCTCCAGACAGCTTCATGGCCCTTTTTGCCTTCTCTGCCATCTGAAACTGTTCCTCTTTGTCACTAGCATCCTTGGACTTCTGGCGACTTTTCACTTCCATCCCTTTGTACTCCCAACACTAGTACTAAATATGGAACCAACTGCTGTGGAATAAAATAAATGGCCCAATCACTCCGCATCAATTAGTCCATCTATCAATGCTGAATGAAGAGCTAGATTAAAATGTTTCACACAATGCCCAGTCACAAAATTGAGTCCAGCAGATGACCTTGTTCTGCTAATTTCCGTGGAATGGTCTCTTGGGTAATTGGATCAGGAAACACTGTAATGCTTCAAAGTTCCTCTTTTTTTTTTTTTTTTTTTTTTAATTTAAGGATTAGATGTGCAACAAAGCATGAGATCTTGCAATGTCAAGTCTGTGTCACAAAGAGCAATCATGTTGCTGTGTGTAATTGACTTGTCTCAACTACTCTTAACTCTTATTTATAAAACCAAGTGATTCAGGCATGACACTATATTTTAGACTCTTATTTTGAAGTTTTGTATTGGCAGACTTGATTTGAACTAATTATTGGACTGACTGACAACACTTGGGTTGCCTAAGCACTGAAGAAGCTCTCGCCACTATAAATCATTTGTGGGAGCATTTTGGGTACTCACTTGAAATAATCTAATTGTGAGTGTAAGAGACAAGATTTGAACAGATTATAAGCACTTTAGGAATGCTGCTAACAGCTGTTAGTGACTTGTCACTGCACAATCTGTTCTGAAAGCATGAGCTGAACCATCAGTTGAATTATTATAATTGTCAATTATTCATTATGAGAATTATAATATTGTCTAGGAGAACATATAAATAAAAATGTTACCCTTCATAGATCTACATTTTAATAATGATATCAAAATGTATATTACATATGTTAGGTTAAAACGATAAACAGGATATAAATTAGAACACCTTTATAATTAAAGACAGAAATAATTATTTCCAGCACTATTTCCTAAATTGACTAAAACATATTCAAAGGCGATCTGGAAGCATGCCTTCTAGTGGGAATGAGCTAACAGTATAGATTGTCCTTCCAGGACAGGCCTAAATTTGACAGTTGTCAGGCACGAAAGTGGTTGTTAAAAAAGTGGAATAAATGCAGCACAGGTCATCGGACCGGGACTCGAATCCTTGATAGCGGCGTCAAGGACTACGGCCTCCATACAGGGGTCGTGCTTTACCCCTATGACACCGCTGCCCCATCTGAATGGTTTTTAAGCGAGTTGGCAATTATGCAGCTAACTAAAAATTAGCTAACAATGTTAAGGTTGGTATCTATTTCATAGCTTCTTACTGGACATGATCTAATGTCCAGTAAAAAGCTGCTTCACAGCTTAAGAAATTGACTACATTTGGTCATCTCTAGTTCAAATATTAAATAAAAAGATGAACTAAATAATTTTGAACTAAAACAATTCCCTAAAACATTATTTGATATTTAGGGAACTTTTTTTTTATTCATGAAAATGTAAAACGGTTCATAAAGACCACTATTTGCTGTTCTACACCGGAATGGGTTATTGTACACTTGATCTTTTAAAACCACTAAATTGTTATTTCAGTTGTTGAAACACATCAGCAAAATCTCATTTGCCTCGATCTTGCAAGCTTGAAATCATGTGTCGTCTTGTGATCTGAAAATCTGTCTACACTCTCCAAAAAGCTTAACTTTCCATTTTTTTGGGAACCTAGAGGTCACTGAAAACTGTGGTTATAATCATGTTCTTTTTTCAGAATATTCTTTAAAGAAATTAATAAACCTTTTATTCAAAGACTGAGAAATCTACCCCCAGTGAGGCAAGAGGAGCTGTGGGTTTCTTCTGTGTTATCTTATCAGCACATTATAGTATCCTGTTTTTTTAAAAGGAAGGGAACCACGGCTTCATTTGACAGTTCAGTGGTTCTTTTATTATTTAGCTAAGTTAGTTTATTTCATATTCGTACCACTTGCAAATGAATGCAAAAAACTTTCCCATATTTATATAGTGCCATAACAAAAGAATACCTTCATAAGGAGTAAGGACACATTCACTTTCCCTGAACCAAAAAGCCTAAAAAGAATAAATATGTGTTTATGTTGTCTGTTTACCTCACAAACAGCTTTTTATCTGCAGAGCTAATCCCAAAGAGAAGGACTGACACATTTAAATTGGTCCTGCCTCAAACACACTTTAAAGAAAATGTGGAACAATACAGGCTAAATAAAAGCTGGGTAAAGAGCAGAGTGTAACTAACTCCACACTAAATGCGAGGAAATACGTAAATCCCAAGGGTGTCCCGCTGACTGAGGAATCTTTGCATTCAATTTATCATTTTACATTATTTAGGCTACTCTGTGGGGAAATACGCTCTCACTGTCATAAGTTATGCTAATGACTGTTACTACCATCTGTGAACTGAGGACTATCAGTCTAGCATAGTGTGCAATCTATAACTTATGAGAATAAAATGTCCTTTCTGAATGATTAGTGTGGGGGCATCCTGGGAGCTGTGTAAGGGCCGTGAGTTCACCTAGCTCAAATTGTCACCCAACACCCATTGCCGTATCTGAACCCACACCCCTCCTCTGTGCAAAGCCCCATGCCCTGGTCCCCTCCAATCTACTCAATAAACAAGCCTGAGGCAGGACCCAGACAGAGGATAATGGTTCACCTGGAGGTGACAGGAAAAGAAAACAGATCTCTTTGCATAACGAATGGAGATAGAGATAAGCACTGTGAAGCACTTAGGAATCTTGATAAAGGATTATCCAAACATGTCTGAAACTGAAACATTCCTTTAGGCACACTGGAGCGCACTGTTTTACCGAGAGCCAGTCCTACAATAGATCTGCTGAACATGCATTGCTGATGTTTTTTTCTGTTTAGACAAATATACTAGGTTCTCACTTTGTACTGAAAAGTCTGATCTAGGACTCTACAGCTAAAATGTAGGATGCATTCCTTCTGCAGAGTAGTAAATAGTTTTCTAAGAAATGCTATCAACTATGATTTTGTCAATGTGAGTCTACATACAGCACATGAAATCTTTACCTACTAAAGAAGGTAAAGCACAGAAGGACCCATGAGTATCATCATAAAACACATGGAATGATATGAAAGCATAGTTAACTTCAAATGTTGCAAATATTATTTTGACTCAAGCAACTGATTTGGAAATCAGTTGCTTGATTTCTTAAAGCAATTTTCTCTTCACCACTAACCAGACTATTACGCAAGTGACAAAAGCTGGTGAATTCATGGACAGAGAAAACAGTCCCATATTGAGCCCAGCTACTCAACTGGAGAAGAAAAAGGAGGCCCAACCTTAGAAGAACGATTTGTTTGGGTGGTCTAGTTAAAGCCTAGTGCTAAATGGCCAATGGTTCTGGTTAGAATGGTAATGAGGCAATTCCCCTTCAAGATAGACACATCAAAGGCAAAGGGAGCTCCCTCTCTTCACACAGCCTTCACAGGGCTTCATGGTACCATTACATGGTTCAATATGAGCTTGAATCCTTGATTTTGTGTGTTAGAAAGGCACAAATGGAAAGAAAAGAGAAGGGTAGACAACATAATGTTTACATTAGCTCGTTCCTTTTGGGACTGTACCAGCGCCCAGCCATGCTGTGACACACATCACATAGACAACCTGGTACTATTCATAATTACCCTCTATTCACAGAGGCCTCATTTAGTATGCTATTATCAGAGATCATTGTTATTTCCCTCAATGTATGCTTGGAATCCCGGTGAGACCAACACATCTAATACACATAACAGCACTATTTTGGGTGACCCCATTCCGTACACAATACTAAGAGTGAACAGCTGGAATCCCATGAATTCCCATCAGTGATTTCTAAGGATGCAATCGAGCCTGGGGGTGTATGAATCTATTTTTTATTTTTTTTTTTTTGTCTCAAAAACAAACACCAGGAATATAAAAAAGTAATTAAAATAAAAAATCCCAAGGCTTTATTATCACTGACCCTCATTATTTTTATAGTACTCTAGGAGATAACAAGCAAAATCATACATTGTTCTCTATGTTTTACTGGAATATATTATGATGTGATTGAAAAAGTATGACTGCTGTCACACTGCTTCCTACCTTGCCAGGTATCCTAATGTGTTAAAAAAAAAAAAAAAAACCCTATTAGATAGGTTTAAATGTGAGAAAATTAAGCCCATTTAAAATAAAATCAACTCCTATCATGTCTCTATTACCAGGCAGGCCATTACCAGGCCCAGTTTGATAATGGAGGTAACGGAGAACTGACTGTACTTTTCAGGCAGTCAGTTTCAATAATACAGGTGTATTGGGGTCATGGGCGTGGAATTCAATGTTCTACTGCATCATGAAGAGGTATTTTATTTTGCTGCAGCTTTAGTTGAATATTTATGAGGTGAGTAAATCTTTGTCAGTGCAGACAGAGAATCTGCAAAGCGTAGCATGAGATCAGGTAATATTATTGAATCATTGCTGCTAAATTTGAGTAAGATTTGCATAAACTCTGTCCCACAAATAACTGATATACATTGCATCTGTGAGCTGCAACTCATCCAGAGTAATATTTTTCCGAGCAAGATTCAGAGTGAGTTTTACTCAAAAAACGTCCTTTTGGTTGGATCTGTACATATTGCGATACTGATAATTTTGATGTTATATTTAAGCCACTAATCTGAGCACACAGCGGAACAAGTGTCAGTTTATATATTCGTATGTGTTTAAATCCCGCACACGCTTGCTCAAAACTTGTTCTGGCTCACGTTCCACTCTGAATCTGTTCCTTCTTGTGACCGCTTGGCCCAGCATCTGCTTTCACAATTTAAAGTGTATGTAAATGAACCCCTCATAACTCCCCACTATAAAGACAGTAGTTGGACCAGTTTCTAGATGGTGAAGCCAATAATAAAGTGCACTGCATTTACTGCAAAGAGAGAGGGAAGCCCATAGTCCCGGCAGTAGTGCACTTGTGACAGGCTTTAACACATTTTAAATTGAAATTCTGAAAAAGTCCAAAGCATCTATAAAACACATAATGCGTTAAATGTTCTGCCCAGATGTCACCTCTCTGGCTACCTTTTAATGGCAGGCAGCAGCAGACAAATCATCAAATGAGGCCAAGGTAATGGTCAAGTTTAATGTTGCCTACAATATTCCAAAATAATAAATTCCCATTCTCTAAATTCATGTCTGAAATAATTCTTCATAAGAAAAATGGCTTGAAGGTAGTAAAAAGTTCCATTTAAGATGTTCACAAGATGTTTGATCCTTCAAATAATTTCACTTACAATTTAGATTTCCATTTATGGAATTAAGTAAGTTGAAAAATCATGCCCAAACCAACATGTCTATATTTAAAAAGTATGGAAAAAAGGGTCTTGGCACAAAGGTAACCAGAGTAAAAGCTTTGTCCAGTTTTCACTTCCTGGCAGGAGGCCCACCTCCACAGCTATGAGAAAATAAGCACAGCTCAGGTGTGTGAGGCCAGCATGATGGATCATCCTGCTGTGAAACTGGCCCTCTTTAGAGCCCAGAGAAGACAGCTGGGAGATAAGGAGGACCCTATATGAGAGCACATCTCCTCTTCCCATCGATCCTCACTGCCACCAAGGCAGGAGGTCTTCACATGCCAAGCCACAGATAGAGGTAGAGAGACTGGGCAGGGCAACAGAGACAACAATTTTGTCTAGTTTGTAGGCACCTTTAAGTGGAAAAGACACTGGAAAGCTAAAACCTCTTTTGGCCTTGTGCTGATAAAATAAAGAAGGTGCAGGTTCTTTTTAAAGAAACATAACATTTTAACTCTTACTCTGTTTCTAATTAGCATAATTTGACATTACTATAAATGATTTCACAAAGCAGTAAAATAAAAAAAATATGTAATTCTGCAACCTGCTTTGCTGATTATTATTGAAAGAAGTATGAGCGTCAGCATTTATGAGTTAACCTTGTGTTTTGTGTTAGATATGTAGCAGGAAAAGCATTACCTCAAGTCAGTTAAAACTGAAAAGACGCTTGCTGTGGAAAAAAAAAAAGGTCTGTAGCTACAATTAGAATTCCTTAGGCATTAATAAGCACAGCTGCAGGTCTCAATCAGGTGAAAATGTTTCCTTGTAAAGTATGACATTAATTGAAACAAAGGATCTCACATTCCAGTGTTGACAACCATAAATTCAGCTTGATATTTGCTGATACTGTTTTGAAACAGAGCAATCAGCAAAACCCCAACACCTATTATTAGCTGAAGAAGAAACTGGATCAATCGACAACACAGATTTGAGAAACTGTAAAAAGGTGATATTCCACAATGCGACGGTAATGAGAATATAATAGAAAAGAAAATTGCCTTGTTTTGTTTCTCTGCACATGGCAAATCAATACCGAGATCTGACTGCAGCAGAGACAGACAACAATCAGGAAAACAGTGTACCCTGTTTTGGAGGGCCTACCTTGGTAATGGAGATGTATGTTTGTGACCTTCGCTCTCAATCACAGAAATTCTTAAAGTAGTCGTATGCTGAGGGTCTCTTCTTGTGAGTGATAGATTTTGAAACCACAGTGCAAGCAAGCACCCTTAACCATCTATCAGACAAGATAACGCCCACTCCAAGGAGCATGATGAGATGTGAGAAGCTTCATGTTCTGACAGCATGTGCACTGAGCATTAAACTATGCTGAGGCTTTGAAGTTCTTCTATGCTCAGCCTTTGTCTGTAATAATTCATATTTGCCAGGTGGTAAGCCTTAATAAACACAAACAAATAAATTATTAATTGCCATGAAAGTAACAGTATTTATTTTCAGCTTATTTTCTATAGTACTGAACATGTTTCTTAAAGTTCTTTTCATAAAGCCTGTCAAATGTGGAAAGAGATGGGATGTGGCAGTGGCTTAGGAGTAAAGCACAACCCATGTATGGAGGCCTTAATCCTTGATGCGGCTGTCACTGGTTCGAATTCTGGTCCAATGACCTTTGCCACATGTCTTCCAGCTCTCTCACAATCCACTTTCTTATCTGACAACTGTCAAATAAAGGAGACCAACAAAACCTTAAAAGAAAATGTGGTAAGAGAGGGAAACCAAGCCAAAGCACAAGCAAGGTAGCCAAACCAGTGAACAATGGTACTACATCGTAAGTTAAATAGCTAGCTAGACAATGAAACAGCTTGATAGCAAAAGCAGCAACAGTAAACATGATTGCAACAAGCTAAATAGCTACATGGCAATGTAGTCTGCAAGGCATAAAGATAGACTGCAAGTTAGATAGCTGCATGCCTAGACAACATTCTAGAGAGCAAGCTCAATAATTGAAAGCAAGGTAGGTAAGCAGGAACCCTAGCTAGATACTTAAACTGTCTATTTCTACTCACCAACAAAATAGGTAGACAGCTAGCCAGACTAAGGTAGAGCGTAAGAAAAGCTGTAAAGCAAAAATAGTTACATAGCGATTAAGATAACTAAATAGCATCCTACTCTGCAAGCGAGATAACCAGTTTGCTACCACAGTAAATGGCATAGTTAAGGGTAACATAGCTAATATAGCTATATAACCTAAACAGTTAAATAGTATAGCATTGAAGAAGAAAGCTCTAAAATGTAGCTATTAGTAGTCCAATGCTAACTAGATAGTCTGCTGATGTTAGAATGATATTTACTTCATTCTAACAAAGAACATGGCTGATTAACTCCTGTGCTCTGCACTGTCGATAGGCTTCTTAGCTATGCAGCCAGCTAAAAGCTAGCTACAGCGAACACCAGGTTGTTCAAGGGATGAGGAACCACAGCAATCCATGAATAGCTGAAGTCCATGAATACGTGATTCCAATCAATCAATCAATCAATCAATTACTTTATTTTGGTAAATTGTCCACATCAAACACAGAAAACAATAAATAAAAAAAACATGAATATTTAAGTAGTTCATACCCAAGATGAACTTTATTATACACAGTTGAAACCATTTTAGAGCTACTAAGTTAAAATCTACAGTCTTCCTTATTTCCATTCGAGGGTACCGCTAATTAGCATAAAAGAAAATGAACGGCACTGCACGTAGGTATTTCAGCTTTCCAAGCTGCATTGTCTTTCAAACAGTATGCTGAACGGGGGGGAAAAAACAAATCAGTGGGAGTTTTCCGAAAATAATCAGGAATACATAACACAGGAAAATAAACAACCAAAGAAAAAAAGCTCAATAGATGATTTGTGAATACTGAATCTCAAATAGGTGAGGGTTCATTGTAGCTTGGCAGTTACTCTTAGCTCTTAGATAAATATTCATACATCCAATATGAACCATGAAATAGTGACAAAAAACCCCACAGTGAACAGTTTATAAAGAATTTCCACAAATATATTTTAACATAGAAACTGAAAAGGCTATTTAGTTCACAAATAAGCTCTTTTGTACAGCTCTAGACAGAAGACATATTACACACGTCAGCAAATGCAGTAGGATAGACAAGACTGAAGCAGATCACATTATTCCCACATATGATCAAAAATTCCCTGTGGGAATAACAATTTATATTCCATTTTTAACCTAGATCATTTTATCCAGATCTGTTGTCACAGTGGTGAAGAATTATCTCAATCATGTCACAGAAAATGTCTAACACCATAGAAAGAAGAAGAAGGAAAAAAAAAAAAAATAGAAGAAAGAAGAGTGGGCAGGAACCCCCTCCCTGCCTCCCCATTATTCTCACACCACAGTCGGCTGCCTTGGGTTTGCTTCCTTGCTTTGATGATAATGCTCTTTGGCAGGCTGCTAAAGTAATGACCACCTCTCAGTGGCACAGAGCAAGGCTCCTCTGTAATATTTTGATCTAACGGAACATTTAGTTAGATTTAAAATAGGTAAAAGAAATAAAAAATAAAAATTTGTGAAGTTCTCTAAATGAGTCATACAACATTTTAGGCTGGTCTATTCACATACAGAAGAAATTATGTACAAACATTACATATATTTAAATGTTTATATTACTCACCTCCGCCTCCTCCCAGAAGACTGGTGTTTGCTGTAATGAGAGGAGAGGGAAAAAAAAGTCAATGATCATATGAACAAGTGCCCAAATATCAATAAGACTTTTTCAGTATAGTTTACATAACAACATCAAAGCAATGTTTCAAATGCATAAACTGACAATTAAATTTTTTGTCCACCGTATAATTTATTTAACCTAATAGCAAAGATTGTCAGATTATACTTTCCCAGTTGTAAAAGGAAAACTAAAAAGAAAAAAAAAATCTATGATTACTCTTAGATGGAAATGGTGAAAATCATTTAAAAACCGACAAAATAGTTTGTTTTTCAGTTGAATCTACAATCAATCAAGCATTTCAAGAGCTGTGCCAAACAAAACAAGTGTTTGTATTTTGATGCTTACTACCTTCCAACAATTGTTACATGAATATGAGCCAATAGTTTGTCACATCTCAAATGTACAAAATGTGTTATTGTGTGTGAAAGTGGTTTAGTTGAACAACTACTTCAGCCATTTGGCAGCTATTGTGTCATTCTTTGACAGTGAATTATGATTGAGGTTTTTATTTTTCTACTACATTAGTTGTGCTCAGCACAAAAATGTCTATATGACTTAAAATAGTAGTTGCATGTATTTTGCTGAAAGCTGTATGTGCTGATATGAAACTTATGTATAAGGAGCATAAAACACGCTTCAGTGAAAAGGCATCAATTACTAAAATGATTGTGGCATTTATTATTAAGGCTCAGTTCTTTGATCTGATACATCTGCAAAGCAAAGCAAACACAAGAAAGTTCAACTCACAAACACTTATCCCTTGGCAGACATTAATGAATGACACATAACATACTATTTCTGCAAGAGGAAACCCAAGTAGAGCATCATTAAAAATTAACCAATTTTTTTTCTTTTCGTTTGAGTAATCCATTTTCACATACGACAAGAAAGATTAAAAGACTTTTTAAGGTACATCTGTTATTTTATGAAATTCAAAGCAGGTAGCAGTGACGCTTGGAGCGTAGTGTAGTTCATACATTAGAGATTAAAAGAATGGTTTTTCACAACATCCGATTAATTATCTTCAGATAGAGCTGCAGCATCAGCCCTGTTCAAAAGTTTATTTAGTCAAAAATTCTTTTTTTTGCCCCAACAACAGATAATAGCCATGAGCCATTATCAAAGAAGTCCTTATTTATTAGTGTTTTTAGAGCCTAATTTACATAAAGGAAGTGACATCTGGAGTTCAATCTGCTTCTGCTGGATTCCGTGGAAGCATTATTCTCATTTCAGACCCACAAATATGAGAGGGCCTGACAAAGAAAACCTTCCCACAGCAGGTTTTTTATTCATTAAAGGGCTTTTGTTGCGCATCTGTGTGGTCTTTGTGTGTACATACAGAATCACAACTCACACACACATAAAGTAACATCTCAAACAGGGATGTACTGACAATCCACTGTCATGTTTACAATAGCACCTCTCCAGGTTTTTCGGTGGTAAAAAAGACACTCATGCTCTCACAGCCTTTGTTTAGCTCTGGAATCTGTCAGCCATCAACAAAGAGCGCATAACTCAAATGTGCATGCGTTCCTGAACAACTCTGTGTAAACGAGAGTGGTAAATTTCCTGGAAAAATCTGACTCTTTTCTTTTTAGTCAGGAGACATATCTAGCTTTTACAAGAATTGTTAGGGGGGGGGGGGAAATCCTTTAATATTATTATAATTGAGCCACCCTTTTGTGTTCTAGCAAGATAGCATGATGACCTGATAACTACCACCTCCTTTTTCATGAGAAGAGAGAAAAAAAACATTGTAGCTGTAAAAGGTGGAGGAGGATACCACATAATCTCTATTGCAAATTGTTTGTTGTAAAATAACAGAAAAAAGATGGAATTATTTGTGTTACATTGTTCTGCATTGATATAAAACTGAAATATATTGAATTGCTGCTTAGGCATTGCCCTAAACATCAAACTTTATGGCACATTTGTATTTTCAGTAAAATCCAACACTTTCAAAGTCAGCTCAACCCAAGCCAGTGGCATACTGTTTTTCAACATCATCTATCATCATTGTCTGGTCTCTTGGGGAGCCTTCCTTATTCCTGAGCTATTAAAACACTGGGGTTTAATTACCTGACATTATGGAAATGCATGCCAGAGGGGGGCACTTCATTTACTCCACACCTAATCAGAGATCTGAGATGTGGTTGCTAATCAGACCCAACTCTTCTGCATGTAGGTATATGTATGCAAGGCAGCATGGTGATGGCAGGGTAAAGGGTGCGCTTGGGGTTGAGATATAAGAGGATTTCTGTCTACTTATGATTGGGTATGTTTCTGTCAATAGGAGAGACACGCTTACTTCAATGTTGTGGCATTTTAATAAGAATGAAAACAGAAAAAAAATAAATAAATAAAAAAGTGCACTTCTTGCTGTAACCTCAAATTTAATGATCAAAACAAAACAAGTAGTGGTGGCTAGTCTTATAGAACAAAACGATGCTACCAACCCACAGAATCTGTGCACTCAACCCACATACAGTGGATATGTCTCTATTCTTCTATTAAGACACCAAGTTTGTGTAACACATAAAAAAAACAAGGCCAAAATAACACATTTTAGAACTTTATTTGGCCTATAACCTGTATAACTCAATAATAAAAGACTTTGAACTTTTAAGGAAAAAAAAAAATAAAATCTTCAAGTCTCAAACTAAAACTTTGCTGAGGCATTTCTTTAATGGAATGGAATTATAGTACAAAAATGCTTTAAAGAAATATGAAAAAGTGTTTAGGGCAAATTGTCTTGCCAATCTATTATCTAATAGCCAATATAAATGAATGTATGGGAGATAGTTGTATTTGCCTTCATAACTCTTTTCTTAGAGCTTTTTCATCGATTTTGGATCAAAGTCCAGTTTGTGGTCATGTCAGTGTCATTTCATATTTACTCAACTTGATAGCGTCTTTCTGAACTTTTTATGGTGTATCTCATTCTTTCACCCCTTCTCCTGACTTACATCTTTCAACAGTGAGATCCCTTTTATGTTTTGAAAGTATTATGCAGACCATAGCTTCTGTAACGAAATGCAACTGAGAAAATATCAGATCGAACAAACTATACCAATGACGATAATTAATCAGTATATACTGACTCCTATTTAATGTTCTTTTGAATGTGGTGGTTAGTTCTGAAAGCCAGGTCTCCAGTAATTAGTACACATTTATACAACCATATCATTACGACAAATATTATTTATCTTCTTTTAAAAGATTTGCTGTTTTCTTTTTAATTGAGGTTTAAATCACATTAAACAGTGATGTGTTGACTTTGTACTTCCTCAACAGACATACCATCACAGAAGACATAAAAATCTGAAATCGAATGCAGATTTGCTTCTCCTCAAGAATGAAACAATACCTGGTTATTATCCTTGGTGCAAATCCAAACAAAAAAGAATCCATATTTGGCCACATCTTTCTCACAATCAATATTTTATACTGTGTGTATTAATTATAAAGCAGCTTTCCGTGCCGTTTTGCTCGCCGTGGGCTCAGACTGAGCATCTTGTGTGGGATCAACACATTTACGCCTTTAGGAAAGCAATGGGAGAGTGAACAATTAGTATTACCAGAAGGCCATTATCTATTTCTTCTAGTGGCTGAGTGTCCACATGTGGAGCTGTCTCTTGGAATAAATGGTTAATGGACTTTTGAGTTTACCACGCTCTTTTAGGGTCTGCCCCCAAGATAGATTTAAACTTTTTTTTTTTAAAAACACAGGCCAAACCACATCTTCTGCTCAACAAAAACTAAATACAACCCATCACATTAAGCAAAATAAAGCTGTATACGAGAGTTCTGAACTTAAATATTTCTTTAGCAACAGAGCTAAGCCTTGAAGCGTTGCAATGACCCAGTTAATGAGAGGAACGTCTGAAGCCAGCAGAGTAGGCTTTAACTTGTAACTGTGTTGTGGCATCATCCCTGTGGTAACCACAGTACGGGTCATAAATCCCAGTGGAAATGCTCCCCAGATTGCCTGGGGACAGTAAGGACTTGTTGGTCCATCAAACTCATGCCAGCACAGTCACTGTGAGGACAAGAAGTTCCTGTCTTCCCTTTAAACACTAAACATTAGGGAGAGAAACTAGATACCACTGTTGTAACTCTTCAAATCAAGCAAAAATAACAGAATGTTAATCCATGACTGTGTTTCTGTTTATTGTGGCCATATGGAGAATAAGCTGAAGTCTGATTTAAATCTCCAAATCATCTTAATATGTCATGATACCTTCAAATCATTCAAACAAAGGGCTTACATGCCTCAATTGTGTTAGCACAGAGAGCACTTAGGATTTGACCACTGCTGCGTGTTTGGTGTTGTCAGCTCATCCTTAGATCATGCTTGTTAACTGGAAAGCTCTAGTGCATAACCACAAAACCTCAAGGCAGTAAACAGATCCACTGTCTACCTTCTGGTCTGTGCCACTTAACTGAACCTTCACAGTATGCTTTGTCAAATGCACATGCCTCATCCTCAGCGTGCTTCTCAATCAGCTCAGAGAATACTCTGCTGTGACTCTGGGATAAAAAGGAAAGGAAGAGAAACTAATACAAGATTTTAGTGCAGATTTCCTGGTCTGCTTCTAAAATCTTGGTGCAATATTTTTTAAAGGAACCAGAAGTGCCACTGTGGTGTAATGCTAGCAGACTTCCTACATCTGACCAAATTTAATGCATTTCATCTGAACTTGCACTATAGATAACATTTTATTAAAAAAAAAGAAATTAACAAGCCTAAACCAATCTGATCTGCATCAACAGAGAAAGAAACAACTTGTGCTATTGGATGTGTATTACAGATGTAGAATGAGCAAGTTTCTTAATCTCTACCAAGTTGAGCTGACACCCTCTATAGTGTAGTAGAGACTGAAGAAAGAACACAGTGCTAGCCATGTTGAGCTTAAGTAAAATGTTTAAAAGGAAGTCTGAGGAAGCACAAAGATGGCAAGGTCTTGAGCAGATAACGGGCACTCCACTAATTTTAGGCTGAACGGTATTTTATCATTTGATTATTTTACCTGCTTATTTTACAGTTCAGAAACAAAATTAAGCAGGCTAAGGATTTAAAAAAAAAAAAAAACAGCCACAAATCTATGATCCTTGAATGGTTATTTTGAATATTGCATAATTTCAGTTACTGCCAGTATGAAATCTCATAGCCATAAACTGACTAAACTTGCAAGCTTTCCAGAAACTTAATAATTAGAGTGGCAGGAACTAAAATAAACATAACATCCATTGCATCTACAGGAAGCATATCAATGAAAGTTTACAACAATAAAGAAATGGTTCTGAAAACTAACAGATAATAATTTAAAGACTGGACTGGCAAAGGTTAGATATTCCTTTTTTTTTTTTTTTTTTTTTTGTCTAACAGGTAAGGTCAGTATGTTCAAGTTCAGACAGTTAGTTGATGAAAGCTTTGTTATTTTATTGGGGTTTTATTTCCAGGGGAACATTGTCCTGTACTTCCAGTTCTTTCCTTTCCTTCAAACCAAAAAACAGACACACATGTTTTTCCACTCCAACGGTTGTCTTAACAAGTTCTGAAATTGTGTGACTTTTCACCAGACATACAAATGTACACACAAGATCCTGCACACACTGCACCTACACACCAAATGGAGCAATTGGAGCTAGAATTTGATACTTAGAGCGAGCCATCTAGTGTTTTAGGAGCTCTGTGTTTTATTGAAGTAATTCTAACCTTTAATGACGAGGGACCGCTTCGCCATTTGTCTCGGCTGAAATTCGAACAAATAGAAATAAAACTTAAATGAGCCATCAACTGAGAAACGAGAGAGGAGCAGCATCAATAGTATTTCTTATTTGTTGCACATTAAAAATGCATGTCACACCACAGATGCAGCCCTGCCTGATAATACTTGTTGGCATTTTTTGTTCTTTATTGCTTTCAGCAGCCCCTGAGGAGACCGACTGAGCTAGACAAACTAGTGGGAGAGCTGGCATCATCACAGAAGCAGATTTACTCACAATGATGCAACTGTGACTCAAACAAATGAGGAAAATATCACACTCAAATATACCAGGTGGATAAGCTAACATCTCAATAACAAATATGTACAAAACCACCTGAGCATCATCTTGATCCAAGCAGTCAAAATAAAAGATTTACTACTGATAAAATATTTAATACATGCTCTTTTTTAAGGCTTTAGTGACAAGTGACAGCAACATTGCTGTGTGAAATATTGAGTGTGAATCTTGTGCAAACATTAAGTAATATTGCAAGAGTATAAATCTGAAAATGTTTTGAAGTGCCCATGGCTAAGCACTGTAGTGATATGGTGATAAAACCTCACCACTGGACTAGAAGTAGCTTATCCCAGTACTAAAATCCCTATTACATCACACTGAGACAAAAACAAGTTCTCTTACCGCCATTACATCAACATTTCCAATAAATTTAATCAGCCTGGGAAACATTTTTTCACAAGTTGATTTTGGAAGGAAAATTAATCTAAAAAAAAACTGAAAAAGACTAGTTTTTCAGTTTTTTTCAGTTTACATATTAAAAAATATGCTTTCAACTGGATGATTACTGCTTGTAATTAGAAATAAATAGTTTTCACACCTTTCTTCAAGAACTGCAGTGCTTTATGTTATGATGTCAGAATGTATCAAAGTGACAAAAAGGTGGTGTCACCGTGATTAATCCCTCTCCTCCGCACGCTTGTCACCGCCATAACAAACCAACAAAACCAGATGCCAAAGCCAGCCCACACATCTATTGTTATAATTACCTGACCTTCAAATCCACATTAATGAGCCCAGGATGATCCCCCTCTCTTTCATCATTTGGCTTTCGAGCCCTCCTTTTATCTAACAAGGTCACCTTTCACAACGCGCTGCTTCGCCCTGAAATACACATCCCCCTCATAAATATACATCCACCTGCATCTGCTCAACCCCCCACCCATTCCTGCAATGGGAGCTAACAGAAATTACAAGAAAATAAAAACAAATGTGGGGTAAGTAAAGCAAAATTTTATACTTCTTCTGAAGTTGTGCATCAAGGCGACATAAACGCCACCACAGTAAGAACACAAAAAATAACTTCTACAACTGCAATGTTATTTAGTAATTGCCTTAATGCAAAACTTGTAGTGTGAAAGAGGAAGACTTCCTGCATCGTCTCCTGAGACATGCTGCAGGGAGGAGTGGGGGAGCAGAGTTCATATGATAATCTGGTTCCACTTTCCCAATCATAAACCCACTGTGGTTGACACAACAACTAAATGAATGTGGTTTGTGAGAAAACCACAAACACTTTGTTTGAAAATAACATTATTCGTTTTTGTTTTGCATGTCTCCCTTTATATTCCTTTCTCAACACTGCCTTGAAAGTTTTATTCAATAGAACAAACAAGTAATGCATAATTGACAAGAGGGGAAAAAAATAATACATATTTTTAAAATTACTCTGTTTACAAATAAAAACTAAAAGGGGTCTTGCGTTTGGGTTCAGCTCCTCTGAATTGATATGCAGAATTTAATTTGTTTTATATAAATTAATCCTCTAGAACCACAAAGCGAACTGATTAGCTTTATTGTTATGCTTCATTCTTGTTAAAATAAACTCTGAAAAGTTTATAGCACATAAATACCTTTTCAAGGCTCTTTATACAAGTGAGACTGTAAAAACAAATTTCAAAACATTTATATGTAAGGACAACAAATAGATCACCAGCATGTTAAAATCATTGAAAATTTTATCTGGTGAATGATGAAAACTGAAAGTGCAGAGTCAAAACAAGGATCAAAACTGCAACGCATACCAAGATAATTTAGCTAATGAGTGCACGCATGCCAAGTTTGAGGAATTTGGTTAAGATTATATTGTCTTTATTAACCTCGACAAGAACTAGTGTCAGCGCAAAGATCCAGCAGGATTTGGCCCAGCAGCTGCACAATCATTGTGGTAAATTTCCGGATTAGTCTCCAGTCAACCAATCTTCCCTCCTGGTGATCAGCTTTGCTGATATAGAAAAGACTTCCAGGCACCTTGAAGGTCCTCTAATATCATTAAGCCCAGCGAGATACCGCCCTAGCAGCCAGACAGTTTTCTTTACTACATTAAACCCAACATGGCTGGACAGTTTTAAATTGGAAATACTCTACAATTTATGAACATCTTCTAAAAAGGCTTTTCCCTTGACATACCACTACATTCTTTTTGTAAAAGAAAGAATCTGGAAATGACGCCCCCCTCTCCCCCTTTGAAGGCTGGACCAACGTATATATGCTCACACTTAAAAGTCCATATAGCCTGAGTGCAGACCATTGCATTAAGGAAGAGTGCATTGTCTTTTTTAACACTAACTATATTTTAACTTCTCTTACTTCCTTAGCAAAATGCACTTAACAAGTACTTAAGAGAATCCATTCCCACCAGCGTCTATTTGATCACAGCGCCCTAAGTGTTGAGGTCATGTGTGAAGAGCACCCTGGAGGTAGAGGTTTAAGTCACAGGAACTCATCTCTCTGTAGTGCCAGGAACACTCCAGAATGATCTTGTTTTCTCCTTATTGAGTGCAGAGTATTAGACAAATTAATTAAAGGCAGTTTATCAAAAAGAGTGTCCATCTTTTAGCTTGACATTTGAATCTGGATGGAGGCATCAGTACAGGAAAGCTGGGAAGGATTTAGTAATGTACAACAAACTATTCAAAATAACAATCTATAGTATTTAATAAGAGAATTAATATTTTGTTAATACTCAATTCTTAGCTGCTTTTCTTAAACACAATATTTTAACTTAACATGTTTCATATACTTTTCTTCCAGAATAATAAAATAATTAGTGTACTCTAGATCAAAACTAATATATTTGTTAGTTTATCAATATAAATGGTAATGTCAGTGCTTAAATATAATTTTCTGAAAACCTCATATTATATCACACACTTCCTTTTTATTAGGAATGCACCGTTGCCGATAGCAGCATTGGGTATCAATCCAATATCATGTGCATGTACTCGAATTAAAGAATTAGTGAGCTCTAGATCACTGTGCCCATCACAGGATCCAATACCAGTGTGGTGGAAGCTTAATTTCCCTCTAACAGACAACATCAGTTCTAAAAAGACTATGCCAAGTTTATAACCAAACATCAATCCAAAACTTGCTAACTTGGCAGTTTTTTTAAAAAAAGACAACCAATTCACTATATGTAGTATATAGAAAATTACTTCCATTGAATGTTAAAGAAGCTGCTACTGATGGATATGAATCAAAACACTGTGTAGAATGCCCTCAGCAAATCGCTCCGCAGAAATAAGAAAACTGGGTAATTTATTTATTTATTTATTTTATTTCCTTTATTTAACCAGGTAAACCCCGGTGAGATCTGGACCTCATTTTCAAGAGGGACCTGGGCAGAAGTCTGCAATACACAGCAACCTGGTTAAAAAATAAAACCAATTAATACATATGCACAAATACAAAACAATAAAAACAATTTAAAAGTAGTGACCAAAACTACACCAGTATGAAATGATAAAGGGGTGTCTGGTATTCAGTTGCGAATGTTGTCTGTGTTTGCAGTGGCTTTTATGTTTCCAAAACTGATACATGTATTAAAAGCATCAGAATGATCTTTAAATCAAATTCTTGTCAGCTGCTCCAATGTAGACGAATCAATTAAATCAGAAAAAGTAAAGAACAGACTGTGACATGCATGCATTTTAACTTTTACCTGGAGTTCACATTATTATCTAAGTTATCATAGCTAAATGCAACAGCAATGGGATTTTTTTCCCTAGATTCTTAATATTACCAATCTGTGTCCAAGTGTTCCTATGGCTGGTGAAATAACCGAGGAGGGAGAGTGGAAACTGAAATGAAAAGAGAACTCGAATGACTGCAGTTAGACCTCCTGCTGCTGCTGGGGCTCCTTAAGGCACCAAGACTTATCTTATATTTACTGTAACAATATCTCTTTTAAATGTTTTCCAAAAACACAAACTGATGTCTTCACACTAAAGCATTTTTGAAAGGAGCCATGTTAAGCAGAAAATAGCGAGCTCCACTTTTCTGTTAAAATCTTAAGCAATCAGAAAAATACACATATTGCTACACATTAATAGCATTATGACTACTTAGTCCAATCCAATATTACAATCTTATGGCTCACCCATCCTAAGCTGTATATCTTTCAGTGATGCATCTTAGTGAGGATGGAAGGTGAGTGGGCAGCGAGTGTCAATGAAGCAAGATGTGGATTTTCTATGCAAACCTTTCCATTGTAATGAGATGAGCAATATTACAGTAATCAACTTGTCATTCAGTTTTCTTAATGTTCTGGCTGATCAGTGTTTATAAAACACTGATCCAGTGAAGGGAAGCTCTCAAAAAGACAGGCCACCTTATATATGATCAGTACTAATAATTAACTGAGTCAACATTACCGCTGGAGGTTTGGACAGTTTAATAATAAGCAAAGGTATTTCCCAATTATGATTTAATGACGTCCTCATACACATCAAGAAATAAATATCATTTTCAGTCAACTCAGTTCTGAGTCTTGTGTTGACTTCGTCAGCTACAGAAAAGAAACAGTAGCAGTGAACATGAAGTCCATGAAAACAAAATGAAAACTGTCAATCATTATCCTGTTTCATAGAAACTGAAATGCATGTGTTGTCTGTTTGTCAGAAAATCAAGATGTAGACTGGTAGAGCTTTTGATAGATAGTTTTGATAAATATCACTATGCAGTTGAACATTTCTAAGACCACATCTGTTTTAATTCAGACATAAACATATTAAATAAATTTCAAAACATTATTATTAACAGATTCAATTAGAAAAATTGTGAAAATAGACACTGAATTCCTATACAAATTGCAAGATGTCATAAATAATGACAATTTAAAAGTGAAAATATATTTGAAAACCAGAAAAAAAATGCTAATCAAGTTCACACTTTAATTAGCGTTTTGTAAAAATGTTTAAATACTGATGTACTGCCTTTAAGGAAAACATGTATTGCCTTTAACGCTGCTACTGACCTTTTCTGCTGTTCAATAAATGACTGAAATTTTGCCCAGCACTAGATGCAGGTATACATATAGATTCAGTAATATAATGCTTCCTTTTAGACCACAAAAAGACACTGAGGCTATTTAACTTGGCAGTTGCTTCCATAAATAAATAAATAGCAGGTAAAACCAGCTGTGTAAGACATGACAGAACTGTGGAAGACTGAATAAAGAGTTCAATGGAGTAGCAGTGGGGGTTCAACAAACCTCCTTGTATATTTTTCCAGGTTTTCAAACAGAATAACCCAATCTTTATCCACACTCAAAGTAAGTCTACTCTGGCTTCATAAGGAGGCTTTTCTGTTGCTCTCTTTGCTAAATGGATGTGAGCCATTTCATTCAGCTACTAGACTGTAAAGAAGTGCTACACTTCACATAAAGAGAATAAAGGCTTGATTAAATGGATTTAATGTTCTGATTTAACAAGAGTGAAATGATTAATGTCACTGACTTAAAAAAGCAAGGATTTGTGTCATTAATATATTTTAAGTGACGCTTTCAAAAATTACAAGTGTCTTAGCCTTGAAAGGAAGACACAAAGCAAAGCAGCGGTTGTTAGGTGGTACAACCAGTTAAGATGAAGTAAGCTCTCAGGTTCACAGGGATGGGATTTCAATCTTTTTTTTTCTTAACTAAGAATCTCTTCTGTTTTTGGAGAGAATGTTTCAGGAGGAGTTGAACTGAAGTTACTAAAAGAAAATTCAGGGAATATTGAACCAGTCAGAAATGTTTAGCATTCCTCCATCACCCCCACCTGCAGTTCAGATGACCGACCGAAAATACCACCCACTGTTTTCTGTGGTAGATTTCTACCCAGTATTACAGATTTGCCATAAATCTCCTGTAGCGGAGACAAGGGGAGCAGAAAAACCACCATGATTCCTGCCAAAGAGACTAACATTTTGCCACTGCTGCTACTTGTGAAATGACAAAGTATTTTCAGAACTCATTTATCGTGCATCTTGATTGACTGGCAGGTTCCTACATGGAATGGGGGGTTGAAGGAATCATACCGGCAGAACAGGCATGATGCACAACAAAGCAAGGAGAGAAATAGCAGCGGATAAGATTGCAAGTGCTCACTAGATTGCTGGGATCTGTTCTAGAATTGCACCGCTCATGGTGGCAGCATATTGCAGTAGCTGTTGCCTTAGTTTTAATGTTTGTTTTTTGTAGACTTTCTTTAATTTTTTGTTTGTTTTTGAGGTACCACTTAATTTCTTGTGCTTTTGAATGCTGTGCAGCTGTAGGGGGTTTTATTATTGCGTTTTTACTTCTGGACAGTTATGTGTATTGTTTTTAGAACTGGGAGAAGCTAATTAGCACCAAAAACCTGAACTGTGACGTCAAATCCCGGGAGGAGTAGAATAGGACTTTCATGAATGCAGAGCAGGACTAAAGAGCAAAGAGGAAAGAAGGAAGCCCAAACCATCTCTTCCATTAATCATAATGATCCAGGATTGTATCCCCGACTTCAATGTCTCTCTGTCCAGCATTCTTACCAACCGGCCAGACAAATATTTAAATAAGAGTAGCAAAAGTAAATGAGGTTGATTAGCAGTGATAGTGTCGTTCAGAATGTTACTGTGGAATATCCCTGCCCACAGCATCATCAACCATGATTAGACAGAGCAAAACTACAATACCTGCTTGATGCTGTCAGTTGCCTTTACTCACAACCCAACAACAAAGAAAATGTATTTGAAGTGATTTTACAAAGCATCAAATAATCTTTCTCAGCTTGAATAAAATACAGCAGTGTCAATAATGAAGATTTAATGCGTCCTATAAACTCCAATCCAAAAGGCTGTGCTTGCTAGTGCTGTCCTAGTGTTGTTCGATTAAATTAATTTGCTTTGGTAAAGTGACTTTGTATTCTCCATCAGTGAGCTCAAATCAGACTCTCACAGTGCCTCTCACAATAACCTGCCAGGCCTGAAGCTCATCCTGTATTACAACCTCTTTGCTTCATCATGCATTCTGTCGTTATCCCTTGAAAACCTAATGCTAATATTTAAACAGAGGGTCCACTCTGACTAAACAGGGTCCCTCAAACTCATACGAGCATAATATCCAGAGTAACATGACCTGTCCTCTTGCTTGCATTTGCCTCCAAGCAGCTAGACTCTTAAATCGCTTATCAGCGCAAGAGAAAGTACAGAATTACATAGAGAATTACCAGCATTTCTGACTGAACAACTCATAAAATGTAATATGAACATTATTTGAGTCCCATTACAGGCACACACAATACGGTTAAATTAATAAACACATGCAGTTATACTTTTCACGCTGTTAGACTCTAGCAAGGCTGACATCAAGCAATCTTAGGAAGAGTTACAATCAAAACATCCCCCCACTTACCCACTCAGAAGAGAATGAAACAACAGTCATCTACATTACACTAAATAATTGACAGACATGCTGCAGGCTGAGGAGTTCTAATAGCTATCTTGGGGATACCAACAAAAAGGATAGATTGACAATGATTATATCTCCCTGAATGATATCCCTGTTTTCCTGCTGAACTTTGCAGAACTGCTTTAATTGGAGCAGTTAAATGACTTCCTTCAAAGCTCTTTGCTTCCTGGCTGAAGATGGACATTATTCCACTACAGCTGTCATGTTGCATGTCAAAGCAAAGATTTAAATGAGATGCCCACTATCTATTGGAAAATACCCAAGAGTCTTCATTCAAAGAGCACAAAACGAATAGTTCATATCCCATATTAGAAGTGCAACAATATGTGCCTCCTCTGGTAGTTTATCCAAGCAGTGACAGTTTTACACCAGACTGCCAGGTTTAGTGTTCCTGTGTGAAGAGCCTTACAAAAAAAAGGAGGTGGGGCAGTGCACACAGAGTTTCTGCAGTTTGGTACACTCAACACTAAATCACATTTGAGCGCAAGTTACATTGTTGGAGGGCTGTCACTTCTGGAGAGCCAATTTATGTTTCTTTTAGACATGCCAACGAAAATTAAGGCTTTCTGTAGCTCACATACTGAGAGTAACTGTGAGGCTGATTATAGAACTGAATCTTAAAGGCGAAGACGACACAGCTGGAAGAACCCCTCTAAGATTTATTCTCTTTCCTTATAATTCCTTTCCCTTGCACTCGACTGGGCACAGAAGACATAGATCCCAGAGTAAAACGATTTAAATCCCTATCTCATCCTCACCAGTGAGCTACCTCTCTGCTAGGTGGGATTCCATAGCTGGAGAAAAAGAAAAATAGTTTTAAAAAAAACATTCCCAACAGAAAATGATCAGAAAAAGAGATAAAGTGAAAGCAGACACCCTGAAAGATAATTCTGCAACTTGGAAGAAAGAAAAGTGATTTTGTACGCACAAATAAGACTGGGAAAAAGCATACAGGATTTTCTTGTAATTAAACTGTGAAGAAAAAACTGAAGAAGAGAGACCAAGAGAGGCAGATAATTTATCCTCCTGTTTTGATGAAAAGAACTCATTAGAATAAAATCGTTGGTGCCAAGTCCTTTTTCCCCCCTTCTGGCTTGCAAGGTCAAAGAAAATTTGTAATGCATAATTTTGATGTCCAATGTAACACTTCATGCTCATTTTAATATTGTAGAATAAAAAGAGTGTGCACATTTAGATCTATTAGAGGAAATAGTTGATCCAAATGGTGACGATAAAGCAGAAGAAGATTAGAGAGTAAATTTCAGCCTGTAAAAGGCATGCTAGTGTTTTACATGCAAAAAAATCAGAGCTTAAGATAAGCTTAAGATAGTGCTGCAGTCTAAGTCTAAGCAAACTTAGACTGCAGAACAAAATTAAAAACAATCAAAAATTAGTAGGCTGTCTCTGCAGTGTTGGAGAGAGTTCCCGAGGTGCTGTGCTCTTCATTATACATGAGTAGGAGATTTCTCTACTGACCGAAATGTCTGTGATTAGATCGTAGTGGAAGCACATCAGAGTTCTGGTTTGCTGCATGGAAGGTTCGCGTAGTACCTGTGATTACTTATCACAACATATTACTGAAGTTCAGTCATAGATAGTTTTAGAAGAGACACCGATGCTTCTGAAAGGAAAACCTCTAAAAATACTTGCAGGACGTTGTGCCTTTAATCATCAACCACCATCCAGATGTGGTGGGTGTGTGTTGTTTGGATGCAACCAACTGAAACTAACCATGCTTCAGCTCCACAGCTATTAATATAATGCCCAGTGCACATGGAGATTAGCGTGCTCTGCTCTATGAAGAACAGGGATCCCAACTGTGGAGAAGCGCACACCTCCAAACTGCACATAAGGTGCTGGTTGTTCAGAAACTGAAAGATGTGAGACTTTTACAGGTTTGATTTTGAGTGCATCATGCTTTCTGATCCGACATATATGGAAGAAGGGCTATACACTCAAATTTAATTTTACAAGATGTTGCACCCTGCATAGAGCAGCATTTTGTACAGAAAACTTGTTCACTTGGATCCCATGTATGAACCACAGAGAAACAAACACAAAAGTGGATGAAAATTGTGGTTGAGTGGCTGGGAAAGCAGCATTGAAACTCCAATTTGGCAAATATTATACAGCATAGTAATGTCAAGACTGTCTTCACATTATACAGCATAGTAATGTCAAGACTGTCTTCACTTTGAAATAGTGTTTGCAAGATTCATCATAACACAGATATTTTCAAATCATCTTGCATTTCCTCTAGACTGTTGATATGGTGTAAAATCGGGCCTCGTGCAACAATCCTCCAGCCAACATTATAACTTGCAGAGGACATAGCATACCATTAACTAGCTAAGCAAAAGACAAACAATTTTACAAGCTGTACTGGAGTCCCATTTCATTTAATCATTTTACAAAAATACATGTGCCTTCTGTGTAACTGCATGAAAGCCAAAGTCAACAGGACCTTTTCATTCTTCTCTTCTATAGAAGCATTTCACTAATACCTATAGTTTACTCAGCCTGTTTCTGGTGAGAGGACTCAGCAGTAACCTTGTATCCCAAGGACACATCATTTGAAATGCATTGGGTGCCACATCACTTGATACATCCTTTTTTTCCCCCAAATTACCCTTAGCTAGTCTTTTCTGTCACCAACCATTCCCAGAGTATGAGCGGGACAGGTCCTGAGACACAAATAGAAAGCAGACCTTACAGCCTTTTGTATAGTTGCCGAACCCCTGGGCAAGAGGTAAATATGACAAATTGCTTGAAAGGTCAGTCAGTTGTAAGTTTGACAAAGAGAATCTGATTTTAAAGCATTTGTATGAAAAAAAAACAAAAAAATTCTGTTAACATGAAGGATAGAAATGTCTTTGTGACCTCTATTAACGGCAGAGATCAATCTGTATTCCAGTGCTACCCCAATCATGAGGCAGTCCAGAATGGTAGCAAAAGGGCTGCTGTCTGTTTGTCTCCAAATAGATAATGTGAATGCACTAAAGGAAAGGGAAAAACTGGAGCCACAAAATGGTTTCAAGCATGCATGATTAAAATGCAATTCAGTTTGGAACGTTAGATGGATGAATGACCTAAAAAGAAATGGCAGGTGCAGAGGTAGACAAACTGAGAAAACCTGCTTAGATCAGTGGATTTTAATTTGGCTCACGTTTCCGGCAGTTAAATGTGAGCTGAAAATACGACAGGAGGATCAAATGTTGGATTATATACCGAGAAATTCAGTTAAAGATGAAAATGGCAAAATCACTAACAACGTCAGATTTACTGAAAGCAATAAAAAAAAAAACAACTGAGACATCAGCACCTGTATGATGACAAAAGATACATAAGAACTTTCCCAAAGTGGATTTTTTTTTTTCCATATATTTTACAGAGGAACTAATATAATCATGTTGCAACCTGGGCTTTTTTTTTGATGCAGTCAACCGATCTGTGTTTCTATGGCGACATGACGAGGCACGACAAAGCAAAAGCACCTGGCTGCAGACGCTGTAACAGGCGGAGCTCCACTGGTAGTCAGACGTCTCTCAGAAGTAGAGAAGGCATCTGGTGGAGCTCTGCTGGTGCGAGCAGGCTCTACCTACGTCTGTTCAGCCACCGCCAAAACGTGGAGCAGCATGAGAGAAGGAGAAGTTTTGTGGTGAAAAAGTGCTTCCTTGTGAAAACAGAAATAGACATCATGGTCCTGCCTCTCTGTCGAAGTGGCCCAGTTAACTTAAATTAATTTAATTTTCATCAGCTTTTAACAAAAGTTTTTCTCCACTTATTTTTATTTTCTCCAGGGATTAAAATTTTTCAAACAAAAGGTAATTTCAGTAGAGCCTTATTTTCCAGACAGCCTTGTTTGAGAATACATTCATTGAGTGTTTTATGATAATAAATAGAAAATTCAATGAAAATAAATATGTCTTCAAGTATATTAGCAATAATAATACAAATTTCTATAAAACAGTATTACAAGACATCAATCCAAGATTTATTTATTTTTTTGGTTTACAAAAATCTCCTGGGCAAATATTCTATTGAATTTTTTCTTTAGAAGTAATGGCCAAATGGGCGATTCATTTATGTTTTGTTTTATGAAAGTAGAGTTGCTAATAAGCTGCTCCTCTATAATGGAAAGCCAAAATCAGAAGATCAAAATAATGAAAAGTAGCTCACTTAAGGGAAGATCAAAGAACAAGAGGAAATTCAATTGAATATCATATGCATCAATATTAATATTTTCCTTACTTTTTCTTTAACTACAATTAAAGAAGAGGTTGGGTGGGAGGCTGGAAAGTTTTGTTCATATAAAAAAGAGGCGGACACGTGGGAGTTTGTATAACAGCATAATAAGAACCACGCTGAACTCAGATTTGGCATCAGATGAGCATCTTTGAGCTTTCCCCCTCACTTCACTGAAAGAATGTGACAATGTCTGGATTAAGGAAGTACTTCAAAGACGAGGTAATTTGGGATCATTAATGGAGCTTCTAATTACTGAGGAGCCAGCAGTAAAGAGCCATGGCTAGCACTGCGTTCATCATTTATGAAGCTGAGATGCAGTTTCAAACCTTAAAAGGATTTAATTGGCTTAACTCTTGTTCTGCAGCACAAAAGTACAAAAGGAAACGTAGCTTCAGCCTCATTCTGAAGAACAGTTTCCGACAGCTGCACATAAGTCAGTTTCACACAGCCAATTCACATACAACACCACACAGTTCATACATGTTTCCAAAAAAAAAAAAAAAAGGCCTAATGTGAGACACATACTATTTCTAAAAGGCTTCTTTGAGAAGACATTTAAAGCCCTCTCAAACTGTACTATCTTTAAATCTGCAAAATCTACAATTCTGCGTTTATTACAGCACTAAAGTATTTTTCGTCATCCCTGAAGAAAAACCCCTCCACTGGTGTACCAAACAAGCCTCATTTTTGCCGCTGCAAGAACTGCCTGTTCAATCTTATTCATAAGTAATAGAAGGGAAGTGGATGTCTCCTGCCCAGTGCCACAGTGTGCTAAAGAGGATGTGGTTTAATCTTCACTTCCATCTTTAATGAGATCTGATGCAGGATGAAGCAGGATCCTGTGATCGCTGCTAAAACACAAAGCAGGCCAAGCAGAGCTGCGCATGGTAGAGCAATAGATGCTGTGTGATAAAGTGATACACAGAGAAGATTAATGGTTTATCTTATTTTTTTCAGTTAGCCATGTCAGAGCTCAAACAAAGCCCTTTGAGCTTGCTGGGAAAAAAAGTAACTAGGCAAAAGGAGATTCTTACACAAGAGCTTTAACACACAAATTCAAAACAAAAATGTATAAACAGATTAAACTGATTTTATTAAACAGAGGAAAGCAACAGTTATTCTAACTGCTCTAAAGTAATAGGATGCTGTTATTAATAAAGCTACACTAATGTTTACAGATGTGCCAATCTGCTACAGATTTTGTCAGTCTTTTTTTTCCAGCCTTTGTACTGGACAGTTACCATACCATACCAACTTTATTTATAAAGCACTTTATACACCAACAGGACCAAAGTGCTGTAACACAATCATAAAATACAATGCAATATAGAAAAGATCAAGTATAAAATACATATTAATATACAGACACAATAAAACAAAGTGAAACATCTCAGATTGTGCCAAACGCCAAAGAAAAAAGATGGGTCTTAAGCAGGGACTTAAAAACAGCAGGTGAGGAGGCCTGTCTTATGCCCAAAGGAAGATCATTCCAAAGCTTGGGAGCTGCCACAGAAAAAGCACGATCCCCTCTGAGCTTGAACTTTGTCTTTGGCACCTTCGGGAGCAACTGATCAGCTGACCTGAGGGAACGGGACGGTGTTCAGACAGATAGGGAGGGGCAAGGCCATTAAGAGCTTTAAAAACAAATAAAAGGATTTTAAAATGAATCCTAAAATGTACTGGAAACCAGTGTAAGGAAGCTAAAATAGGAGAAATATGTTAAAATTTTCGAGTACCTGTTAAAAGACGTGCAGCAGCATTTTGTACCCTCTGGAGCTGGGAAATATATAAATCACTGACTCCAAAATAAAGTGATTTACAGTAATCCAGCCGTGTGGTCACAAATGCATGGATCACTGTTTCAAAAATGCTGTCTAGAAAGGATAAGTTTTACTTTGGCTAGGTGCTTTAGGTGGGAAAAGCTGGATTTTACAACGGCTCTAATATGTGCTTCCAGCTTCCAGTTAGACTGGAAGGGGAGGTGATGTCACACTGTATGAGAGAGACATTAATATAATACATGGCATCACCAATACTTTTAAGCAAAGGCAAATAACTGCAGAGCTAACATTTTAAATGTTAGGTCTGCAGCTAACATT
Source organism: Alfaro cultratus (assembly GCA_903066825.1). Lineage (NCBI taxonomy): Eukaryota > Metazoa > Chordata > Actinopteri > Cyprinodontiformes > Poeciliidae > Alfaro > Alfaro cultratus. The sequence continues at coordinate 16,123 of CAEFZX010025058.1, read as the reverse complement.
TTTCTTACATCAGCAATTAGTGCTACTAGCCACAATAAAATACGGTGATGGGCTGTCGGTCTTCAAGATAATATTAGAAGGCCCAAAGTTAAGGCTCTCCATTCCTCGAGGGCCAGTGTCCTCAGACTTTTACATGTGGACATTTCAGCACATCTAAATCAAATGGCTGAATTGCCTTCTCAGCATGCAGTCAAGTCAGAGTCCTGCTGATGACCTGATTATTTGATTTAAGAAAGAGGCACCTAAAATTTGCAGGCACTGGCTCTCAAGGATATAAATAAATAAATGATGTTCAGGCACACTGAAAAATCATCAGGGGGAATAACAGCATTGTTGTAGATTTTTATTTTTGCCCTCTTTTTTTTTTTTAAATCAGACAACTGTATCATAATAAAGATGGCATGTTAAAACAGTTTGCACAGTACATTGAACTCTTTCAGTCATGGATCTATTAGCTGTTTTCAGGCAAGCCAACAGAAATGATTTCCAAACGCTTTCAAACGACGTGCTTAGCTGAATGTTGAGTGGGATTAAACAAAGTAATGTTGCTGTAAAATGTTTAACCTTCCGGTTGTTGGTTTTAAGTCTCTCCTGAATGGACCTTTTATATATATATATATATATATCCAGAACCAAAGGACAAATTGTTTGAATAAAATTGATCAGCTTAAAGTTGTTGCCCTCTGGTGAACATATCCTGTTGTATTAGAATGTTGTTAAGTGGCAAATATATACACAGCTCTCTCCAGAGACAAACATCCAAAGAGACAAATTCTACCTGAAACACTCTTTCTACATCTAACAGGTAATGTAAACATTCACTTTGGTGCTCCCCTGGATACACTTTATATTCTAGTTACAAAGCATGACCCCTTTCACTGAATCCTTTGAGGTATGAAAACATACTCTTAAAGGTCTGTGGCCTGCTCTGGGGGCACCAATAGCCTGTCAATAACTCTCTTAGGCTTTCCTCCCCCACCTTGCTCAAAGAGAGGCAGCATTCATTCTCCAATTAGACTTAATCAAGTTTGAAATGAGTTAACAGTGCTATGTCAATCTCTCCTAGCACTCCGGTTGCAGATATGTAATCTCCACTGTTGTCTCCTGAGCATTTTTAACTCATATATAAATACAGCGATTGTCTCCTGCAAATATATAATATGTCGCTGCTGGTCAGACAGCAGGTATTGGTTACAGCCACCCAGTCTAGACTGGCGGCACACAGGCTTTGAGGAAAACGATATTTATTTATGTAATTTCTCTTTAAGGATGCAATTTCACTGCAAAAATAAGGAAAAAAGTAATTTAGTTCAAGAAGTTTTAAAACAAAACTTGATAAAAACACAAAGTCAAAAAATTACCTGTTGCACTAAAAGTCCCAAATAATAGTTGTATGCAGAACCATCTTCTGAACAATGAAGGTTTGCCAGAAAGGACTAATGATCCATATGGGAGGCTGATTAAGTATACGCTGACACCGGAGCTAACAACCCAAAGGATATAAAAACGAAGGGGTCCCACTGTGGAAACCCATCGGCCGTCAGAGTCTCCTCTCCGACTAATGTAATCTATGATCTCTCCCGTCCCAATTAAAAGACGAAATGGCCTCAGAACAGCTGTAAAGGGAGGCCTCACAGGAGCGCAGTAACCGCTGTTAATGTCAGAAGTTTCATTTAAAGAGCAGCAGCTGTTTGGGCTCCATGCAGGCCTCATGCCTCGGAGCCCGCTAACAGCACATACAACCCTGCCCATCTGGTGTGTTGAAGCAACACACCCTTCCCAGCTCACACAACCAACTATCATTTCCATTCTTCTGGTCAAGACCTCATATATGGATTATTTAAAGCTTATTACACTTTGTATAAAAAGGTCACAAGAGCTATTGAACAGGCAATATTTATTGATTTTAATGTTTAAAGCAGGAGTTTTAAACTTAAGTCCACAGGGGATGATAGGTGGTGCTTCTTCACTTTCCACAGAACTAATAACTTTGAAGAAAATAAATACTTCTCAGCTTTTAAATCATTCCAGTAAGCAGCTTTAGCATCCTGATCTGGCAGGGGCCACGCTCCATTATTCAACACACCTTGTACAACTTTATATCTGCTTATTTCACACATTAAATCAAACCTGGCTGGAAGCATTTCATTGGCCAAATCTGAGTGAAAAGTCTGAATTAGAAATATTTTAGACAGTTTTGTTAGTAATGAACATATAAAAAATTATTTCCACATACAAATAGTGCTAGGGTTGTAAAAGTGCACACTTTAATGCAAATGGACGATAAGTACGAGTGACCAAAACTGAAAGCCCCACACTAATTGTGTTTCGACAAGTATGTGTGTGTGTGTGCGTGGTCTCCAGAGCTGTAAAAATGCACTCAGCTGTGATTTGATTTTTACTTGTTAAAAATTCTCAGATCATTCTGCAGTCTGTCCAACAAAAACATTCCCCGCAGTTTGTTCTGATTCAAGGAGCAGGAAACAGAAACACATACAGCCAGGAAATGGGCTGCCAAGTGAGAGAACAGGAGGTCCAGTAAAAGATGAAATGACAGTTATTTGTTTAGGGAGACGGCAGAAGGATGTTCACTTCAGCAAATGTGATCAGATAATTCCATAGTTCAGCATCTTTCAACAGGAAGTAAGTTCATGCATGTCTGTCACTGCTGTCCAAACGAGCAGGAATCTTGTTGTGCCTCGATTATGTCATTTCCTAACCAAGTAACTAACAAAGTTGCCTCAGATGTTATCGGACACATCCCATTTCAGACAGAGCTGGGCCAGCGTATAAAGCATAAAACAAAGTGCTTGGAGCATCCCATCCAATTTGATCAAATATCTTTTCTTAGGACTTTATGTGACGAACCAATGCAAAGTAATAAAAAATTCTCAGGTGGAAGGAAACAAGCTTTTTTGTGTTTTTTTTTTTTTTTACACCCAAAAATTGCAACATACATGTATTTGCTGTACACAAATTAGGACCGGTTTCATAAATACAAAATGTAGCTGGCAAACTCCCCAAATCTGGCCAGAAGATAGAAAATACAACCAAAAGACTCACATGCAAACTCAACCAAGAAGTTGGTCTGATCATGTGAAACTAAAATCTTTCAAGCCCAAAAGCAAAACAGTTTGTCCTCAAAGTTAAGTTCAGTTTATAAAGCCCATTTAAAATAAGGCTAACCCCAATCCTGTACAAAACATTTAACAAAATGAAAACAAATCCGGAAGACAAAATAAGTTACTGATGCACAAATCTAAAATAATGGTGAAGTTACTTTAAAAATCAAATAAAGCAAAGTAAAACAAAAGTTGGTGAGAAAAGCAAGCCCGGCACATAACCCTAAACATATCATATCTGCATCAAAATACGGTGATGGCAGCATCGTGCAGCAGAGATGCTTTTCTTCAGACATTGATGGAGTTAATAAAAGAAATATGTGTAGCTATAACGCAATCCTGAAAGAAAAGCTGAGGCAGGGGTGCAAGATCCCCTCACAGCAGGGTAACAACTCCACACAACCAAAATCTTCATGTAAAGAGGAGAATAAAGAGACTGTGCCTCTTTAATGTATCGTTTTGAGTTTGGTGGAAAAAGAAAAAGGGTCTCTAGTTGAATCTCCAACAGCATATGTATATAGCCATGTGTGTGGGTGTTTTTATGTGCGTCAGAGAATGAGAAAAGGGTGACTGTGCATAGCTTGTAGGGTTAGGCCAAGGTTTGATAAAAGGGTTCTGAAAACAAATTCCTTTTTAAACTTGAAGTTACACTAACAGTTTTTATTAAAATCTGGGATATAATAAACTTAGTGGGTTGGATTTTTCTACTGCTGAACAAATGCTTTGAATCATAGGAAATAGCTGGAAGCATCGAGTCAGTGTGTCACTTCTAGCAGCTTTCCCTCAGTTCTTTGAATTTGTTTTCTTGGCGTAGATATGAAATGTAACCTGCATGAAAACAGGAGAGCTACCATATGTTTTTGGCTATCATGGCTATGGTATGTAAAACGTTCAAGATTGCAGGAAATGCCTTTAGCTTATAAACATCATCACAAACAAGGGAAATACAATAATTTGACGACTCAAAAATTTCTGGCTCTCCCTCCTATATATGGACAAGAAACACTGTTTAGAAACTACAATTTAATCATCGAATGAAGGAATAAATGTTTTCTTACTCTTGATTCCCTTTAATTTGTATGAAGCAACATAAATTTTTCGGTTAGGAACGACGGACTAAGATCCAATCACATCTCAGCAGAGTGTTTCTACGGCTCCTAACAACTTCCTTCTCGCCCTCAGCAGGGCACAGATTAATAGTATGCATTAGTTTTCCAAACCCTGAAAAGGAATCAGCCCTGAACCAACCATGTAATACTGTAGTATTACATTAATGCAAGAAATGTTTTCATTGATGTCACAAATAACCCTCTATGTGTATCTCCTGCAACAAGCAATCCACACAAGAAGGTTACATAGGTGTACACTCCCATATGTATGAGAGAAATCAAAATGGAAATAACTTTGTTATCTTTATTTATTTAATAAGACATTTGTGTAAAATGGATCTAACTCATTTTAAATAGTTTGTTATCTGTAAAACAATAGGTCAGGGTCTGTTTGTCCATTTGCTTTTGCCATTTTGTTGTATTTTATTTAAAATGAGATAAAATCTCCCAATACATACTTTAGGAAGCACATGCTTCTGGTGACATCACATAAGGCAACTGTTCATTTGAGTGCACCCATTTAAAGTTCTCTAGCCTTTTTATCTGCATTTCTTAGGAAGTTCTTCTTTCAAAGTTGTTTACTTGCATAATCTGTTATATATATAATAGATCCAGAGGCAGACTTAAAGAGTGTTGACTTGTGTTGTCTCTATCCTTCTCTCTCCTCCACTTCTGTCTCCTTTCCTTCTAAATGTTTTCCTCACCTTTCTCCCTTTTTCAGTCACCTTGTACATTACATTTCAAATAAAGTCAAAACAATTTCTAGTAAAGTTTCATATATGCACACATACATATGAAGTAGAGGATGATGTTCGCTTGTGAAAGTTGGGCCTTACCTGGACACTGGAACAATTCTGAGTGCCTCACTGACAGACAGGACACGATAAAAAAAATAGAAAGAAAGAAACTAATGCTAGAATGCTTCAACTTGTCTCATAATCACTCCGGAATTGCTTGTCTGCCATAATATTTGTTAATGAGCTTGATTTCTCCACCTCTTGTATTGTCATTGAGTCAAAAACACACAAAACACATTTCTTTTTTTTCTTCAATCTGCTTAATAAACATTTTTTTAATGAAATCCTACAGTGGAAATCAACATCTGATTACCATACTGGCTTTTTATTGACATTGTAACAACAAATTTCAGAACTGGGTAGTTTCTTTAAACTTATCAAAGAGTTGCCCTGTACTGAAAAGTAGCAACGACCTGCCTAATTAATGACTCTACAAGCCAGAAGCCCCAATGTTTACCCTACTCTGTCATTTTGCAGCTTGTACTTGGGTATTTTTGTCAGGACAAGTTTAATTATCTCCTCAGCGATTAATTGCTTTCTAATGCAATGACAGATTTTTTTTTTTTTGTAACAAAGTGGGGCATCATCAGAGGTATTTTCACTCTTCTTGTTCCCCTTGAAACCAACCTGGTGTTGAATTTGGGTTTTAAAAACTTTCAAAAGAAGCTTGTCTGGAACTGGACCAAAGTTTGTGCTCAAGAATCCAGCCAAGCACAGCATGCATGGTTAACAGAAATACTCTACAAATGAACAATTTTTTTTTATTGTTATTGGCCTTTTTGTTTTTCTATAGGAGCAATTCACTTAAGATAAATTGGACTTGTGAATCCAAGCATCCTTGGATTGCTTTCAAACCAAACAGCCGACAGGGTAGCTGTCTTGGAACAATAATTACGGAATAAAATTCTATTCCCTCCAAGAAATTATGTAAATTATTCAGAGGTCTGCCTTACCTGGACCTTGAAACAAAGCATGAAAAGAATTAGGGTCACATGTGGTTGTTTATGTTTTGAAAAGAAAAAAAATGGAATCTGATTTTTCTATGCACAAGCAAATATGCATTATCTCTACAGCAAGCTCTAGTGAAGTGAAATCTGTCCTTTTTATTACAACACCAACAGCCTTGGTTGTTAGCAGTAATTCTGTATGGACGACTCTTTTTAAATGGAATTGAAATTGTAGGGACATTTATCTACAGTTGATTGCATACTGACATCTTTTTCCTCCAGATGAAAGGAGTTTTTTATGTGATGAGACTACATATAATATGGCAATTCTAGCAAACATTGCAATCTCATAAAAAAGCAATGCAGTACAGCTTGCAGAGCCGATGTTAAAACATAAATAGTATAATGTGTAAAGATTATCTCTGGTAGCAAACTAAGAATTGTTCTTATTTACAAAGAGGAGTTTTGCTTAGAGTAATTATTTTGTAAAATCTCAAATTTTAATTATGTTAACTATTTCCTCAAAACAACAAACATTTAATGTATTTATTCTACATTGTTTTTAAAATTATTTGCATGGTTAGCAATAGGGCATTCTCTTATATGAATACTCCATGTTCTCCCTTTGCAAATGATTACATTACACAAATGATGCTTTAGGCTAGACGATGAATTAGTACAACAGAACATTTGTTCAGCCTCCAATGTGAGATTGCTATTTCCAGCTCAGTTCACTGTAAATTCATCACGTTTAGACTGTAAACAGGAAGACTTTCACCTGAACTTTTGAAATGATCACTTTCTATTCACCCAAGGGTAAGGAGAAAGTAATTTCAAGAACTGATCAGTATAGAAAGGGAACGTGAATGTGTCGGTTCCAAGTGGTTTAATCCAACGCTTAACAGGCAGGAGCATAAGGACGCCATGCTTGGCTGCAGCTCTAATCGTCCTGAAAGAACATCTATGTGTTAAATCCAATTTCTATTTAGCATTAATGCCCTCTGAGGAAACTCTGCCTTTTTGTTGTGAAGAACATCAGGTTGAAAAACACAGAAAAGAACAGCACCGAGATATTGGCTATCCCCTCAAAAGATTTCACATTCTTCATTGAAAGTGAATGGTGGACGTTAATATCAACTAATCTGTTATTCCATGAATGTTTTGTGATTAATTTTCTTTAGCCAAGACTTCAAGCAAATCAACTCTAATTAACTAGTGTGACAATAGTCAGGTTCCCTACATTTCTTTTACCTAAAATATCCACACTTTTCCAGACTCAAAATTCCAGTGTCCTCAGTCGTTTGTTAGATGATATTAAACTTAGAAAGGTCATCAGCAGGTGGATGAATGGATGGGTGAATGAACGAATACAAGAAAGGATGAAAAATGAGCAGATGGTTTCATGAATGGATTAATAATAGACAGAAAATGAATGATAGATGGATAAAGGTGGACAAATGGAGGGCAGATGGATGGAAGACACACAAACAGCTAACGAAGAACATGGACAGAAAGGTGGATGGACAAGTACAGACCAGCGCATGATGGATGACAGAAAGATGGACAAAAGGAAGACAGCAAGGATGCACAATAGAATAACAGCTGGATGAATAGACAAAATGATGTTCTGGTGTAAAGATGAATGGATGAGTGGATGATTGGCCAAATATGAATGGATGCAACAAAGTTGGATATAACTTTTAGGTGGTGGGAAAGTGAATAAAGTCTGACAAAATCTTTATGGATTTTGTCAAAGGTAAAGATGATTCATTCATTCATTTAATACATTTGATTTTTGTGCGTTGATCAGTCAAGCACCACACTTAAAAAGACATGTTCACTCAAAATGTTTAATCTACCACCATACACAGGGACTGAGCCATGCTAATGTCCTTCATGACAAAATTAAATCTCTATCTGACAATGATTACAGTACCACATAATTTATATATGTTAAATACAGTGGAAAACAAGTTGGTAAGAAGAAAAGAATGTTTTTTTTTTATTTTTCTTGAATAATTTGCTGCTTCTATAGCAGATGTAGGCAGCGGTGTTGAAATATGTGCCCATGTTCCATGGTTCTTTGGTCAAGAGGATTAAAAACTGCTGGTATTAAAGTGTTACAGGCCAACAGCAGAAGAGTCAAAGCTTTGGGAAATAACAACTATTGTTAAAAAAGAGCAACTGGGAATCCAAAGGGGACTAAAGATGGAGCAGGACTGACCCCCAGCTAATGATGCTATGCAAACACAAGAGAAAAACTTGGTGGCTGAGTGACCAACAGTCAGACTGAGAGAAGGAGGATTAGACCATTGTATCAGGAAAACTGCAGCTTTGTATGCTGATGCAAAAAGTGTTAGAATAGCTACCCATGCCTTCTCTAAGCCTGCTTTGTCCTTTGAGACAAAAGGGGGGTAGCTACTCTGATTTAAATCCTCTCTGGTTATGATCACAGCCCCTTGCAATTGCACAACTCGTGTTCTTAAGACAGCAATTTACTGATTGCCAGGAACTTCAGATGTTGAGGCAGTGCCTTGAGTCATCCATTTTAAAAGAAATTTGTTATGATGGGATTTATGTGGGGGTCTCAGGTGGAGAAGCACAGTCTGCCCCTGATCCACGCGGATGAAAAATGCATACAGCAGGATGAAGTGAAGAGGAAAATAAATGAAGGTGGCTGAGGCCGCTTTGTGTGAGTAATGAAGAGAAATTGTGTGGGATTCCAACTGATCCAGCTGCTGCTTTAAATAAAGAGCTCGTTTAAACGCTTTTTTTTTTTTTTGTCACACAACGTCATGCAAATCTCTGAGCTACCTTCTGACCTGTACGCAACAAAAGGACAGTACTTAGAAATGGCTCCAAGGTAATTTCCCACACTTAAATTAGGGAGACTTCACATTACCATGCATCGTAGATTACTAAAGTCATTTAAACTATTTCACATTTTGAAAATCATAACTACAAACTCCAATGCTTACGGGGAAGAAAAATATTTACGAATTTACAGTAAAAAAAAAAAAAAAAAAAAAACATCTAGGAAGTTAGTGGTGTTTGTTTTTGGCTTCTCTTAGGTGAATACTTTGTAAACCCGTCTTTCACTCCAGCTACAGCTGCTAGTCTCTATCAGCTTTGCACATCTAAAGAGGAAAATCTTTGCTCATTTCTTCTCTTTGCAAAATCACTCAAACTTAGTCAGATTCAATAGCAAAGTGCTCAAAGTCTTGAATTTTGGTCTGGACTTTCGTTCTCATAAATATGCTTTGATCTAAACTATTCCATTGAAGTTCTGTATGGATGTTTAGGTAGTTGTCCTGCTGGGAGGATACATAATCTCTGAAGTTTTTAGCATTTAGCTGCGCATAGGCCTACTAATGAGCCATCCACTTGTTTCAGGTATGTTGAAAGCAGGGACACATCTAAAAGTTGCAGGAAAGTTGCTCTCCAGGATTTGTCTTGGTCTCCACATATATATATATATATATATATATATATATATATATATATATATAAAGTTTAGTCAAAAGTAGCAAAAAAGTTTTAAATGTAAGTATTGTATCCTACTTATTAAAGTATAAGCAAATTATCCTTTAATGGAGCTAGTTATTTCTTAATTCTCTGCTACTCTTTGGTGGATGTCGTGGTTGTTTTGAATCATTGTCTAGTTGCAAGGTTTAGCCCTGCTTTATATTTATCCAGATCATCCCACATTTTCTCAAGCACATTTTCACATTTTGCCACAGTCTGTTTTTTTTCTTTTGTTTTTCTTAGACAGACAGTCTGCTCCTTGCATGCCTACTTTCATACTACTTTCACAGCAGCAAGAGCCTGCTGAAGGTTCCATGATGACATTTTAGATATTTTGCATCTTTTAGAATCTTCTTGTGAACTTGCTTGAATAGCTAAACCTGAGAACTTTGGAAGTTGTTTTAAATGTTCACCACTATAGGCTCTTTTCTGCACTGTGGAATTGTTGATTTCAAGTTATTCTGAGACCTCAGTAGATCGCTACTCAAACTCATCAGCTGCCATTTTCTTTCTAAAGATGTGAGACAGTTAGGTTTAAACATATCATGGTGTTCCTTCTCACTTCAACAGTCATGATAAGGCCAAGTTAAATATCTTTGGTTTAAAACTGATCTAATGTAGAGTAATCCACTGCAGACCTTCTGTTTGAAGTGGGTTACTTTAAATGCTGAGCACAATCTAATCACCCTTTGATCATATGTGCATGATATAATATACTTGTGAGTAAATTAAGCTGCTTAAAGTGGGAGCAAATGTGGATGTGTCCCAAATGGTTTACTACTAAAAAGTTCAGTTTAATTTTACAGAAAAACATCCTTTCTTCAGTTTTACTTGTTTAGTTAAATCACTTAAAAAATAAGTTTTTAAAATTTATGTTAAAAATCAATATGTCAAAATATGTTAGAAAAACAAACTGGCTTAGCACTCAAATTAAAAATACACAATTTTGTTCCTCTCTAGTGGTAAATATAATCAATTTTTGTTCTATTTGAGCATATTGTTTGTGAGGATTACTGTGATATACTTGGGGATCCCATTTAAACAGTGAGCTTCGTGATTTTTAAAGTATTACATGTCCATTAACAAGGTAGATAACTCTCCCCTTTGGCACAACTTAACTTTTGATCTGAGTGCAATTTCCTCACATTTCATCAAACAACAAGAGTACCTATCAAGCTTTGTGACTCAACTAAGTACAAATTAAGACCTACTCCAATAGGAAATTACCATAAGAGGCTAGAAGGGTCAAAAATAATAAAGTACCAAAAGTTTATATTTTTTTAGATTTCCGCTGCACCTTGTGAAGTAGACAGGGTCAAACGCTTCATCTGAAAGGTCAAAGACTTTTTATCAGTGAGAAAGAGGAGCCAACTCTGGAGCAAAGAAAGACTGAAAACATTGCAAACGAGAGAAACCGAATGAGGGATGGGCTTTGACAGCAACGCTACATACAGCGAGACATGCATAAAGATTTCACTTACAGCTTGCCAGAGCACTTATCACCTGTCACTTTGGCCGAGCATCTGTTTGCCAATCCATTTGAGTGCTAAGGGGAGGCTTGTTTTTTTGGCCTCCATCTCATCAGAGATTCATTGAAATTCAATCGCTCGCATGGACTCAGTGGGTTTGAGGAGAATTACCTGAGTAGATTAGGCAGCTGGAAAGAGATGTAGTCTGGTCATTTCAGCTTCTTCCTTCTGTTTGCTTTTCTCCACACTTTAGCTAAATTAGCAATTACATCTACTCTCACCATGGCCACCATCAAGGAGAAGAGGCACCTTTAGAAGCCACAGAAATGCTGACAAACTAATGAGAAAAACTGTTTGTTTCTGCAATCACTTTGTAAGACAAAGTGGAATTAAAGTGGGCGACCAACACAATCAGAAGTTTAAAATTTGAACACTAAATGGTCAGTAAGTATAGGCAGACTGTTTACCTCAGAGATCAATATGAATTTTCTGAAGGGAAACTGTTGAGTGAATAAAGAGTGATTAAAGAGTGATGCAGCTCTGAATCTGTTATCAATAAAAGTTTTTTTGATCTTTAAACTGAACTGGCCGAATATCTCTCATGCAATGGCCAGTACTTAAGGGGGAAAAACTTTCAAATTGGGATTTATTTGCTCAGGTAGAAATTATCAATATGAACATTTTCTAGCATGTCTAAGCGCAAATTAATCAGATTACTTTGAATACAAAATTACATACTGAAATTAGTGTACAACAGTTGGAATCAGTTGCAAAACTTAACTTTTCTGCAGTTTCATTATAAAGTTACTGCAGTAACTTCTTGAATCTTCATTAACCTACAATAAATACATTTGATTTATTTCTTACTATATTTGTTTTAAACAAGTCTGCTTTCTATCAACAGATCACAAGTATAAAAATTTGAAATACTAACTAAAGTAGCTAAACTATTAGATTTATATATTTAGAGCAGTGACAGTAATTTCACTGTAAAACATAAAGTCACAAGACATATGTACAAATGGTAACATTTTTATTTGCTGACACAAATTTACAAGAATTCCAGCTGTTGCTGGGTTCTAAATAAATAAATAATAATAAAAAAAACATTGGAAATACTATTTGGAAGGATGTATACTAAACCAATAAGAAAAATGTCCTGTAGGCCAAACTTTCTAGCAGAAACCTGAAGGGTTATGCCAACATTGACAGGCAAATCAAGCTATTTTTAATTCCCACAAAATGAAGTATGATGGTTCTACCATCACCACTCCACATTGTTGATATACTGATGCTTTGTGTATTTGGTACTTCAAATTTGGCCAACTTTGGCAGGTACTGTATTGGATGCTTTGCAACAACAAAAAACATGCCTCAAACTTGCTACTCTAATCCATAGCATGCAAAGTATACTGCAGATCTTCTATGGTTTATCAATACCTACCAATTCTGTTTAAAATTAATTTCAATATGACGGTAAATTCTAAGCACATCCATGCTCCCAACTTAAAAATTTTAGGTTATTTTTAAAACATTTCAGTTGAGCTGCACAGGTCATAGGTCAGATCAAATGTGCAACATTTTATGTAATTCTCCACCTTATACTCATAATCTAAATCAGAAAAACTTGTCATTTTAACAGAAGAAGTGCAGACTTTTTATATACACTGTCCAATTCACAAGTAAGTACTAAGATGACCAAAGTTTCTGGTTGATGAACCAGAAACATCAACTGCATTCCTAACCAAACAGTTCACCTATGGCTTCCTGGATCACCTATAAACAAAGCTCCACTTTTCTCAGCCTATCCGAAGAGGTGACAAAATTACTGGTATCCAGACAGCAATCAAAAACCTAAGATAAATCTGGAAGTGCTGCAAGAGTTTGATGTGTTTTATCCTCACATTAATATTAACACCTCCCTGGGGTCTTGTGCAGCTTTGTGTGTTTACTAGGCCTCAGAGCCTGGTGGTCCACAATGATTGAGGCAATTCAACCGGGTCACCAGAGAAAGATCAGTCAGAAAGGTAATGCAAGAAACCCCAAGAGATTTCAGAGGTGAAGGAACAAACTTTGTTAAAACTAACAAAAACAGAAACTGGCTGGTACTTTGTCAAATGCATCTCCACAAGAGTTTCTCAGACAGCGACTCACGTATTCTGACAGTTAGACAAGTGCAAAGTCTCTTCTAACCATCAGACTATAAGAAAAATCAAACACAGTCTCTAAAGAGAATTCCAAGTGAGTGCATTCAAAGGAACAGAGGCTTGAGTCCCAATTACAACCCAGCAGATGACTGCACATCAAACAGATTGCAGCTCCTCTACATGCTCACACTTCTGACACATTAAGCCTCAGATCTGATGAGTTATATGACTGATCCCCACCAACCCACTGCAAGATCTAGTGACAGAGAGGGACTCTGTTGCTCCCCACTGCACCACGATAAGAATCTGCTGGCACAGCAAAGAATTAAGAAAATAAAACGTTTGCAACTGGGGCTTACTTATTGCTGAAAAAAGTGCTTATGTAGTTTACTTAGTTGGAAATAAAACTGGTGTGACGTGAGATTCAGTGACTGTCCAGTAGATCAGTATCTGTTTGTTGAGCTTCTCCACAGTATTTTGATAAACAGAGAGGAAGAAAAGAGGCGTTCTCCAGGGACCGCTAGATAATTCCCAATTGAGCCTATTGGCTCCCACACACACAAGCACAAATACAGAGGAGACAAGAATGAGGATATTCATTAGGAGGATGCTGAACTCTAATTAAGCAAGGTGGACGGGACACATGCAGGTGTGGGTTGCACCTGCTTTCTAAAACTGTCTCTTTCATACATCGCTGCTGAGTTGAGATGGTAAGCACTCTCCCTTTTCAGTAGCTGTGATGTCACTTTTGCCAGACAACGCGTCTCATCTGTTCCTCCACTAGAGCGGCCACCACTGCAAGAGTGAAATCTTGAGTCCTGGGAAGCCTTCCAGACGCCGATCCACATCAGTAGAAGACACTCGCCCTGCTTGACTGGCTGAAAAATGCCTGCAGGCTGCCTCTCGTGCTGCCTGAACAATACATACCAGCTACAGTAGAAAATGCAAAACCAATGCATCCATTTGTTGTTCTGTGCTAGTCCAAGGTTGGGTTGTGAGGGGTAACTGGTCCAGAAGGAAAGCCCAGACCTCCTTCTTCCTGGCAGCACCATGCAGCTCATTCTAGGAGATACCAAGGCACAGTTCCCAGTCCTCAAGGAATATCTATAGTCCCTCCAGTAAGTTCTGGGTTTTTAATTTTACTTTTGATAAAGTCGACAAGAAACAACAACTCTTTAAATATTTTTTATTAGGAAGAAATTAGTAGTGGTTGCCAAGACCAGCACATTGTGTTTGATCAAATTGTTTCTCTACTGGCATATTCTCTTTGGCAAAAAAAAGTGTATTTCAAAAAATAAATGGCAATAAAAAAATAACATTTCTTCTGCTTTTATTTTTTATGTTCAGAATTAGTTTTTAAAAAGTAGATACGTTAACCTTATTATTGCACATATTCATAATTCTCTAATTAAAGTAGGTCCAGAATGGAAACTCTGACATTTAGAATCAGCCACATTCTCCAGATTATTCTGGAAGATCCCAAGGATTTGGGATCTCATTCGTTAAGACAAGATCCATATCTTAAAATGACAGGATTAGGCCAAAACATGGACAGACCTGTAAATCAAGTGCTTTACTTTGTGGTTCAGGTCAGTTATCCATCCTACCACCATCCATTGTGAAGAAGACACCAATATGCTTTAGCTGCTCTGCTTAAGGAGGGAGGAAACAGTCCAGATGTTTCCTACTGAGAACTGCAGCATCAGACTCGGTGGGAAAGAAACAGAAAATGTGGTGAGATGTAAACCTGCTACTTTTTATTTCTACGTATTAGAGGATGAATTGAAGGATTTTACCCTCTCACAATCTACTAATCAGCTATATCCTGACAGCAGGACATACTCATTTCATATCTTTAACAATCGTTATTTCTCCAAGAACTCCACTGGAAACCCACAACACAGCTGCTATGGCTTTGACTCTGATCTAGGTCATCACTTGTTGCTATGAAGTCCAATCAAAGTCTGTCCATACATGTGTGTGCCCACGTGTGCGTTTTCCTGTGCGTTAGCGAGAAAATGTCTTTCCAGTGGCTGCCGTTTGTTTGAACAGAGCTGTGATGAAAGCCTAGACAAACACAAGGGAATGTCAGCGAGGGCTAAAGTCAATAGACTGAGCCTTGACAAAACCGGGAACCCCAGTGAGAGATGCCACGCCCTCTGACACTGAACCGGACTCTCTCTACATCATTGCTTTCCACTCAGAACACTGCTGACAAATACCTTCTCTGATACAGCATAAACAGAGCAAGAATAATAATTAAAAGACAAAGGAGGAATTTCTTTAGGCATACAAGACGAAAGAACAACGAGAAACTGCTGTCTGAAAACAACACAGCAAAAGCTGAAATAAATCCAATTTTAATACTAGCAAGGTATGCAAATAGCAAAATCTTCCCATTTCTAGCAACCTTCCTTCAACTCTAAGTGGACTAACTGATGCAGATAAAATATTCAAGCCAAAGCTCTACACACCAGCTTGGAATATATTATTGAGATTACTGCCTCGTATTTTTGGTCCAGTAATGTACTGTGAAGGCTGCGGAAGGGCAAACGGTAAAGCAAATATCCAACTCTATTCAAGTCCTAGCCGAATCTTCTCTCTCATTTTCTTCTCTCTCTTTTTTTTTTTTTATTGTCCATTTTAGTGTGGGAAGCAAGCAGAGCAAGCCTGAGTCCCTGTTGACTCAATGTGCTGAGACGTTTTCCCTTTTACTGGTGCTAAAGTAGGCATGAGCACTAATCCTAAGGGGTTAAATGGAGCCTCCTCTGGGGTTTCCCAATCCTGAGAGAGCTGGGGGCGGCTGCTGCAAGAGTTGAACGCTGCGCTTCTATGGATTTGGGAGAATTTGGGCTTCACTTTTCAAACCATGTAAAAAAAAAAAAAAAAAAGCTCTTCAAAAATAATTTTCCATAGCATAAAAACGATACTTAAAATGACTAATTCTACATTGTAAGGCATTCACGCTGCACCTCTTGAACTTCTTCACTTTTAGTCGTCTTACAAG
>CAEFZX010025055.1:0-63591 GCA_903066825.1 Alfaro cultratus | reverse complement strand
CGTGGTGTCATCTGCAAACTTGATGATGGCGTTAGAGCCATGGACAGGTCTGCAGTCGTGGGTGAGGAGGGAGTAGAGGAAGGGACTCATCACACAGCCTTATGACCTGATGATGTTACAAGGAAGTTCCGTGGAAAAGAAATTTTGAAGCAACATTTCAAGACATCAGCCAGGATGTTAAAGCTTGAGATTTGTTTTCCAAATAGGTACGAGTTCTATACACAATTGCTGTTTTTGAGCCATTCTTACATATAAGCAGAATTTAAAATTCATGTTTGCACAAAATTAAAATATTTCATAAAAAAATTTCAGCGTACTGAAAGGAATAGTGACCTTCAGCTCGACCGCATTGTTGGGTCTGGTGTCGCTCATCTTCCAATGTCTAGACAGGCATTTTTTCCTTCCACTCAACTTTCCATGCACTCTGAATAGCCAACATCTTGTGGAGGGTATTTGTGATCGTCTGCCAGACCGTGCACAGCATTCTGAATTAAAAATTCATTTATCTTAAATAAGCTAAATTTCTAAGGAACTACATTTTGGATTTTAATTTTTTTAATATGTCAGCTCACTTTTTGAACTGAATTACTGAAATAAATTAATTTTTTGATGATATTCTACTTTATTCAAATCTACCTGGCTAAACTGTGACGCAAAAGAACAACCCCACACAGTTTACGTGTCTATTGAATAAAGACTAAAGGTTTATCTGATGTTACCTCGTAACTGAGAGCGTGTGCTTGTAGGTAAATAAGAGGGACAGGAAGGGGCATTGGGAACATTGCGACCGCTATATCAAGTTTCCACTGACAGGCGTGTACCTATGTTTTTTTCCACAGAGTGAGGACTGTTAGCTTGGCGGCGCTAAAAGATGGTGTCACACAGATCCAGAGTGCCTCACTAAATGTTTAATGTGGCATGAGTGGGAGGCCATCAGAGGACAGGCGGGTGGGGCAGCAGGCAGCTATAGAGCTGGAGAGTTACAGTTAGAGGCTCAGTGTGTGTGTGCGTGTGTGTGTGGCTGCCTGCTCAGCACTCCAGCCCAGAGGTGGGACAGCAAACAGCTCTGACAGCGAGAGAGAGAGAGAGAGAGAAAGAGAGAAAGAGAAAAAAGGAGCATAATAGTGATTTCACTTGAAAATCTTTCTGCGTGGTTGTCAGCGTGGGAACATAAAACAGTGAAAAGTTCAGATATTGCGAGGCAGTATTTGCTGAATCTATGATGAGGAGTAGCGAAAGGAGGCCAGCATGTGTGTGTGTGTGTGTGAGAGTGTGTGTGTTTGTCGGTGTGCAAGACAAATGAGCACTGCAACGCAGGCTACACTGGCCCTTTCCTGCCCTCCTTTTCCTACGTGCTAACCCTGCTGCCTCTCCTCCTCTTCCTCCACAGCCTCCACAGGACTTATATAATTGTGAACTCCTCAGCCTTTGTTATCTCACACCGACCACACACCACTACGCCTTGCCCAGTTCAGAAGAAACACAAGAGCAGAGGAGGAAACGAGGAGTGAGAAGGATTTAATTTAAGAGAAATTTTGTGATTTTTTTCAGCAAGCGTTAGGCTTATTCTTTGTATTGCATTACTGCACTCAGACCGTGATGGTGGCACAAATATACAGCATCCATTAACATCGGCAAATGTAAATATAAATTTAGTGCTCTTGCATGTGTCATTGCACATTCTCACATTGAGTTTATTCAAAAGATCCATGTTTACTGATGTAATCTATAATTCTATTTTACACTTTCTAGAATGATTTTTAATTAGTTATCCACTACTTCCTTTTTCTGGTGTTTAAATCTAAAACAAGTAGTTACCTATTTATCATAACCAGACCTCAGGTCTTCATGCTCTGGTTCTGCTCTGCATCCCCAGAACCAGAACCAAACGAGGATAAGCAGCATTCAGCTTCTATGCACCACAAATCTGGAACAAACTTCCAGAAAACTGTAAAACAGCTGAAACACGGACTTCCTTTAAATCTCGACTAAAAAGCCCAACTGTTTAGAGCTGAATTTGAAACATAGTCAATTACAAATTTAACAATGGCCCTTGACTTAATGTAATGTTTTGATTGTTGCATGACTTTGTGGTTTTGTGTTTATGATGTAAAGCACTTTGAAATGCCTTGCTGCTGAAATGTGCTATACAAATAAAATTTGATTGATTTGATTGATTAAACCATAATAAACTCAATAAAGAAGGCAAACTCTACCTTCTTTAATGGAAAACCTTTAGGGATCATGCAACTTTGTAAAATATTACAAGAGAAGTGATGCTCTCTTGGTAAAAGGGAGTTATGCAAAGCATCAACAATGATTTCAAGTAAAAATAAATAAATAAATAAATAAATAAATAAATAAATGTATTAAGTAATTGTAGCTCTCTAAATACCTTCAATCTGATATTAATCTACTGCAATAAAAATGAAGTTACTTTGAAGCACTGTGAGCAGCTCTGCCATCCTCTGCAGGGAACCAGCTGATGTTAGCTTCCCTCCTCATTCTGTAATGGAAAATCTGGCAGATACTTATGTTGCCATCACTTACTGTTCCCATGCCACTCCACATTTAAAAACAAAACATCCACTGTCTGTAAAATAGCATGAAGCAGCCTGTTCTACAGCAAACTGTTGTGCTGGAAGCTCAGAGAAAAGGCAGATCATTTAAACCCACTGAGCAAAAATGCATGCTCACATATTTCTGACCTGTTTCATTAGGAGCATCTTAAAGTGCTGAAGTGATTAATCAGATTAATTATCATTACTGAAATAATCGGCAATTAATTTAATAATTCATTAATCCTAACTTTTTTAAAGAAAAAAACAAAACAAAAAAAAGGTCACTTACTAAAAAATAAAACATATCCAGAGCAATAATCAATCCAAAGTTGTAAAAAATATATTTATACATTTTGCATTTAAGATGAAAACACTTTTGTCTGTAAATATAATAAACTCCTCAAGTGGCATCGTGTTAGCTTCACCCAGTACAAACACACCAAAGGAATGCTCTGTTGTTGCATTTTAGGCAACAAAATGTTTATTTTCTTATTTAAAAAGATTTTCACTCATTGGTTTATTTTATTTTTACACATTTCTTATATTGTATAAAAAATCTTAAGTGGTTATATAAAAAATCTGTACAATGTGTAAAAAGTTTTATCCGATTAATCAATTAATTGTCAAAATAATTGATAGATTAATCAATAACTAAAATAATTGTTAGTGAAAATATCTTAGTATGCTTAAAATATGACAAAACTAACTTACAAGTAGCTTTTCAACAATGTAAAGGACATAAGTTATAAGTACAACCTTTTCGTCGCTATTACTGCATTATTTACTTAAAACAATCTTCTAAAAGTTATTTGTAAGTTAGTTTTGTCTTATTTCAAGTGTATTAAGATATTTTCACAAGAAACGAGACCAAAATACTTTGCAGGATTTTGTTTATTACATTTTTCTTTTCTTTTTGCAAGAGCTTAAAACTTATGTTTTATTTGCAACAAACTCCAAATGTGTCCAGTAAACACAAGTTTGTGAAATTATTGTCTCAGCAGCTTTGATGCATTCAGGCCAGACTTCTTCCTTTGTTGAGACTAATGAGGATGACTGCGCCATCTGTTACATCATGACAACTTACAAGGCGGCCGGGGCCAAGAGTTGAGTCATGACACTCCCATTCTCTGCAGCTTTGGAGCTATGAATGTCGGGTGGAGGAGAGAGTGAGTGAGCGAGCAACACTGTCTCTCCTCCGTCAGCTCCTGTTGTCGTGACGCCCTGCAGCCACAATAAGCCCCTTGACCCCCAGATGCTCAGCGAGTTTGTTGTGGCTGAGCGGCGCAGCAACTTCGTGTCAACTTGTGTGGCTGCACAAAGGCAAAAAAAACCCCAAAACAAAACAAAACAAAAAAAAAACCCGGCAATGCATTGCTGATTAAATGCCAGAGTGCTCAGTCAGCTCGGACAGGAATGAATAAATGATGGCCGGCTTTTCTAACATCGCAGCAGAAATCAGACACATTCTCAGCTCCTGGCCTTGATAAATGAAGAAATCCGTCTACTTATGTCAACCGGTGGCTTTTCTTGTGCACATAAACCAACAAGAACCGTAGATCCTGCTCATAAAATCATATTTTATTGACGAGAATCTGGCGACAAAACAGCTAAGAAGCCAGAAGAAATCCCGTTTGCAATTTGTGACGAGTCATCTAGAAGCAGGGCCGGCCCAAGCCTTTTTGGGGCCCTAAGCAGATTTTTATTTGGGGACCCCCCACACCATCAGGTCGACACCAGATGATCCATTCAGCCTACACTGTACTGGTGTTGCTATGGCTATTCATTTTAATCAGACAGGAGTATCACATAAAAAAACATCAGAATTTTGAAATGCAGAGTGGTATTTAAATGCTCCAAAGTTATTTGAACTATTTGAAACAAACCCTGAATTTACAATAAACAAGTTAAAAAGTAGAATTTCTCCATTCCATTTGCATACTAACAATAAAAATATAGAAATGGTCTCTATGTATAATAGCATGAAGTTTGTATTATTCAATGTTATTTAACAGAAAAAGCATATATAGCCTATATATATAAAAGCATATATGTATTTTTTTGTCAAATTGAGAGCCTTAAATCAGAAGAAATAATTACATTTTTATCTCTTCAATGACATACTAAGTTGGTAGAATTTTTAAAAAAGCAAAACAGTCTAATTTTTGTAGAAAAAAATAATTATTGTTGAAC
Source organism: Alfaro cultratus (assembly GCA_903066825.1). NCBI lineage: Eukaryota > Metazoa > Chordata > Actinopteri > Cyprinodontiformes > Poeciliidae > Alfaro > Alfaro cultratus. The sequence goes on along the minus strand of CAEFZX010025055.1, from coordinate 58,840 downwards.
ATTTGGGGGGTTTATTGTCATCTCTCTCTCCCTCTCTTTCATTTATTTTGTTTATATTACCATCTGTTCGGCTCATTCTTTTCAGGTCGCTCCTGAAACTTTCTTTGGAAAAAATTATTATATTACAGGGAAAAATATCTTGATATGACAAAAGTTGCATTTTGTCACAACAGACGCAGAGAAAACCAGATGACTAAACCTTGAGTTTTGCTGCCACCTAGTGTTCAGATGGCAGAATTGCAGTGATGAAGGGTTTGGCCTCATGATTGCTGAATTAACTTTTATTTTTTTCTTTCAATTCTGTCTTAAAGGAAAATTTCAGTGATTGGAAAACAGTCTAACAACTAAAGGAGAAAAGAGTTACATCTTTCTAATGCAGTAATTTAAATAATTTGAGCAACTTGATGACATGGGAATCTGTAGTAAAAATGTTCTTCCTGCTCCTCAGGTTATTTTATTTTTAAGAATCCTTTCCAGTAGGGCCTTAGTGACCCTGACCTCCCTTCATTTTATACCTCCCTGTATAAAATGTGTAGAAAGTCAGTGAGGACTGATGGGAACCCAGTTTGTTTTCATAAAGCTGACTCTTTAAATTGTTCTTTAAAATGAATCTTTAGTTGTAATGTAATCTCATGTTTAGCATTTTCTTCTACTAGCTCCACAAAATGCTTGTGCTTAATTAGGCTCTGGGAAATAAAACACATAAACATTTTTATAACCGTTGATTTAAGGATGAAGTCACTTAATGTTAAACAAAAATCTGCTATTTGACAAACATCAATATTAAATTGATGCTTTCCCTCCAGGAACAATTTACCTTGAAATTAGTTGCTCAAATAACTGCAGTTTAATCATGACTTAATAAAGATTTTCAATTTGATAAATGCGCTGATGATTCCTTTGAAATCAAAGACAAGATGGAAATAAATAAGATTTTTGAGAGACTGAGAGTTTTAATTCTCTACTTTTTACCCTCGTTTTTGCTTAATTTTTCATCTGAAAATAATTTTATCTGATACTGATAAAGAACAAGTTATATATTTAATTAAATTAAAGCCACACAATGTCTTCACTGTAAATCTTTAACAGTTCCTGTGAATTCATGCAGTGCATAGATTTCTTTCCCTTTCTGCTGTAGGTTCACTTGGCTGAATTTGTACTTTTACTTAAGAATAAAAGTTCCTTTTCCTTCATTGGTCGTACAGTCAACAAATTGTCACATTGAAGAATAGTTTACTGAACTTAATTTCGTTTTCAAGCAAACGAAAGTGCTGTGGTTTGCTCATTCTCCCCCTCACCAGTCAGACAAACTCTTTTGACATTTCCTGTTTTCTTCTCTCGTTTACATGCAAACGTTAGAGTGAGAAACAGACAGTAGCTAATGTTATACTGAAAGCTGCTAAGCTTCTCTTTTACCTTGATATCATTAAGACTTGTCTACATTCACGTTGTGAAGGGAAGCTGCTTGCTCTTTACTCATAGTTTGTCTTTGTGACTTACTGGGAGAAAATGGAGGTGAAACGTATTAGCTAACAGGAACAAGAGAATGAGAAACGTGGCAAAACATGGAGCAAAAGGCTGAAGATGAAGCAATTAAAGACTTTGGAGGTAAGGATGGATGTTTTCTAAGAAAAATGACTCAGAATGTCGTAACTCTTTAAAAAAAATCGGTTCAGGTCGACTCAGCTGTGAAAAAGTATCTGTCTCCTTAAAGATTTTGATTGTTTTTTAAATGTTTCAGATCACCAAAGAAATTTTATCATCAGACAAAGGAAAAATATTTAAAGTTTTCATATTTTATTGTTATCCAAAACAACATGGCTCTGGCTAATCACTGCAAAAATCTTACCAAGTATTTCTGGCTTCTAGTGCAAATATCTTAATACAAATAAAACAAAACTAACTTATAGATAATCTTTCAGCAAGGTATAGGAGCTTGTTTTAACTCAATAATTTCTTAATGTTCATTAAAAAGCACTTTCCCTGTGACCTTTAACATGCCTCTCATGCTGAAATTAAAACATAACTGCAGAGAAGAGTGAGACAAAATGTCTCTAAAACATAACAGAATGAAGAATGCAGGCCAGATCAGAAAAACAGTTATCAAGTTTAGGATGCAGTTGCAGTCAGGTTGGTTTGGACAGTTTTTTCCATTAATAAATTAATTATTAATTTAAAAACAGCTTTTCTATTTATTCAAGACACCTTTGTCTGGAATTAGCATTTGTTTGACGAAGTGCAGCTAAAAGAGAGACCAAAATAAATCTGTGTAGAAGCATATTTAGCTGAAAACCAGATACAGATGTGCAAATTCATTTTTATCAAGACCTCCGCACCAGCCTGCTGAATTTACTGACCTTTAAATGTTTAGAGTTTAATTATTCACTGTGTCTTTTTAGGAATTTCCTCAATTCAGGCTGAAATTCATAATTTCCAGCCCAGCTTCACTGCTCAAGGCGGCAGCAATGTGGTGGCTCCTTCCATCATTGGCTCCAAAATTGGCAGCATTAACATTAATATATCAATGGACAAAGGTAGGCATACTTGAAGTCATATCACCTTTACCTCAATAAAGGAGTTTAATTGCATTAGTATTTTAATGTTTTCTCTTAATTCTGTATTTATTTTGTTGTGCAGAATCAAATTATGTCGTCAAAGAATCTCTGAACCAAGACGTTGCAGGCAGTTGCAATGCTGAGCAGAACCAAAGTAAGCACTTTCTCTTCCTCAATGTGAATGCAAAATGGTTGCGCAACATCCTAAAGACACGATCAATAACCTTGTACTATTTTCCTCAGATAAATTAGCCGAATGCCAACAGAAAGTGAAAGCGACTCTGAGGAGGAAGTTCAGTCATTTGCATGAAGGGATTGGAACGGATGCAAATAAGATGTCTCTCAATCAGATCTACACGGAGCTCTACATCACTGAGGGTGGATGTGGTGTGGTTAACAAAGAGCACGAAGTGAGACAGATAGAGGTTGCATCGAAGAGATCTGCAACCCAGGACAAGTTAATCCACTGCAATCGTCTGTTTGAGTGTCAACCAGGAGGCGAACGGCACATAAGAACCGTGGTCACCAGGGGAGTCGCCGGTATTGGAAAAACCGTGTCGGCCAATAAGTTTGCTCTCGACTGGGCAGAGGAGAAGGCAAACACAGAGATAGATTTTGTGTTTTCCCTCTCCTTTCGAGAGCTGAATTTAATGAAAAAGACTGCTTTTAGTCTGGTGGAGCTCCTCTGTGTGTTTTTCCCTGAAATAAAAGACACAGAAATCTTTAACGAACCTGAAAGCAAAATCCTCTTCATCCTGGATGGCCTGGATGAGAGTCGGCTGTCGCTGGACTTTCAGAAAAGTGAAATATTGTCAGACGTTACAAAGCCAAGTACAGTTTCTGTGATTCTCACAAACCTGATCAGGGGATGTCTGCTTCCCTTGGCTCTCGTTTGGATTACATCTCGACCAGTAGCTTCAGCTCAAATCCCAGTTGAGTACATTGATCTGGTCACTGAGGTGCGGGGATTTAACGACTCACAGAAAGAAGAGTACTTCAGGAGGAAGATCACTGACGAAACCGTAGCAAATCGGGTGATCGCACACGTGAAATCCTGCAGAAGTCTTCACATCATGTGCCACTTACCAATCTTCTGCTGGATGGCGGCAAGTGTTCTTGAGAAGAATCTGGCGAATAGAGACAGCAAAGAGACACCGAAGAGTCTCACACAGATGTACATCCACTTCTTGTCCCTCTATGTGGAGAAAATGAAGAAAAGACTGCCAAGAAGAAGAGACTCCACTACTGACTGTGTGATAACTAACCTCCTTGCTTTGGGTAAACTTGCTTTCAAAGAGCTGGAGAAGGGTCACCCGATCTTCTACGAGAGTGACCTCAACCTTAATGGCATCAAAGTCACAGAGGCCTCCATGTTTTCAGGCGTCTACACACAGATCTTCAATGAGGAGATGACAGTGTGTGAAGAGAAAATGTTCTGCTTTGTGCATTTGAGCATTCAAGAATTCTTTGCAGCGCTGTACGTCTACCTCACGTTCCACAACGAAAACAACAACGTTTTGGTCAAGAAGTCATCTGTGTCACGCCGTTTAATGTCCAGAGAATCATCAGAAATCATCCTCTACAAAGCAGCTGTAGAAAAGGCACTGCGGTGTGAAAATGGGCATTTTGACATCTTTTTGCGCTTCCTTTTGGGTCTATCACAGGAGTCCAATCACATGTTGCTGAAGCATCTAATGACCGACAACAGAACTCATCAAAGAACCAGAACTGAAATCATTAATCACATAAAGGAGAGGATCAGAGACAGCCAATCTCTTGAAAGGTGCCTCAATCTGTTTCACTGTCTGAATGAGCTGAATGACCACTCTCTTGTGGACGAAGTTCAGGACATCTTCAGCTCAGGCATGTTGAACCAAGCCACCCTTTCACCTGCCCAGTGGGCCTCACTGATCTTTGTACTGTTGACCTCAGAAGAAGAGCTTAATGTGTTTGATCTGAGGAACTACATGAGGTCAGAAGAGGGGCTCCTGAGACTAATGCCTGTTGTGAAAACAGTCCAAGTGGCAAAGTAAGTCCTTTGGTACGATCTTTTTAGTTCAGATGGACACTTTCCAAACACTCACTTTAATGCATGCTATTGTGGTACTTAAAAGTTATAAACGCTTTAGAAATAACTACACTTTTACATAGAATGGATAGAAAACTGCTTTGCAAGATCTTTTTATAATCCTGACACTAATCCCTAGGCTTCGCTTGTTAACATCAGACATGACGATGTCCAGGCAATATGGCTGACAAAGTAAGCAAACTCAAGAGACTCCAAAAAAGATGGGAGGCTGATTGTGTATTACAGCAAAACTGAAAAAACCTACTTCTAAAGAGTATATAGAGAGTGAAAAATAATGGACTAAGCACATCTCCCTGAGGAGCACCAGTGCTAAGTTAAGCAGAGTGCCATATCTTAAAAGTGAATACAAACTAATGGTCAGTTTTTTCCTTAATTCTGGATACACAGTTGTGTTTTAAGACGGGGAAAAGCGATGGGCTGAGAACAAAACCTTGAGGAATCCCAGTACTCAGCATGACTGCAGTTGTTTTTTCTGATGTAGAGCCTCTGTCAGTCAAGTTACTATACATCGCTATATTTATCTAGCTACAATGTCGTCAAATACGTACAGTCTGGCACAGTTTTCACATGCCATGCTTTTTTTTTCTGGTCCAGTTTGAAAGCATGCAACCTCACGGCGATGTGCTGTGAAAATCTGGCCAGTGGCATCAGCTCATCCCAACTTAGAGAGCTGGACCTGAGCAACAACAACCTGACAGATGCAGGACTGAAGCAACTCTCTGACGGGCTAAAGAACAGCCAACTGGAGACACTGAGGTCAAAATCCAACATGTCTGCTCCACAGTTTCATGGAAGTGACACTGTATGTGGGTTTAACTTTTGTCTTTGTATTTTTTTTGTTTGCTTAGACTAAGAAGCTGCAACCTAACAGAGAACAGCTCGGTTACCATAGCATCAGTCATCAGCTCCTCCTCCTGCCGCCTAAAAGTCCTGGATCTTACCGACAACGACTTTCAGGACGATGGAGTTAGAACGTTCTCGGCTGGACTGGGGAGTTCGTACTGCAAACTGGAGCAGCTTCGGTAAAACATGCAATACTTCCTCAGTAAAGAAATGGCTCTGTTGCTGCTGTTGTTGCTGTATGGGTCATTTTGATGAAATATAATTTTGTCAAAGTTTGTCAGGATGCAGAGTGACAGAAGAGGGCTGCACATTCCTGGCATCTGCACTGAATTCATCCCATCTGAAAGAGCTGGACTTGAGCTACAACCATCCAGGAAACTCTGGGCTGATGCTGCTTTCAGCTCTGCTGGAGGACCCAGGCTGCACACTGCAGACACTCAGGTCAGAAAGCATCAGTCTGCCACGGTCCAGTCAAAAACTTTACATTTGCTCTTTGCAAATATATTCATAAACTTGTAACCTATTCACATTTTCTCACTTTATGATTATAAAGTGTTTTATGTAGAAATGTTGTATGATGAAGCAAACAAAATCAATTTTATATGCTTTACAAAATTATGCTTTACATATTTATGTAATTAATGTTAAATGTTGTTAATTAACAACAAGTAATTGTTCTTAATTATTAAATGTTAATTCCACTTAAAATTTGTTAATAACTATTTTTGTTAATTAACGATTGTTAATTAGAATGGAAAAAGTGCCAACTACCACCCATCTAAACTAACAGTCCAGGCAGTTATGTAATTTTTAAATATTAAATGATTGATAATTTGAGGAGTGACGTGGTACTTGAGTAGACTTTTTACCAAATCCTTTTTGTAATCTTGAGTCTTTTTTTTGGACAGCTACTTTTACTTTAAATTGAGTAAAAATATGTTGAAGTACTCTTACTTGAGTACCATTTTTGGTTTCTCTACCCACCTCCGCTCCTAACCCAAAAGCACCAAGATAACATTTATGAATCTGTTTTAGTGTGGAGCAGTGTGGTGAATCCAGGATCCAACCTGGTCCAAGGAAATGTAAGTAGCCAACATATTTGATTATTTTTTGCTTGACTCATATAAATGATTAATTTTTCCCCGCTTATTTTCCTATCAGACCTTAAGAAGTTGACCCTCGACCCAAACACAGCCCACAGGGATCTTTCTCTTTCCGATGGAAACCAGAAAGCAACACGCTGGACCAAGAACTCGTATCCGGATCACCCGGACAGGTTCGACTACTGGACCCAGGTGTTGTGCACAGAGGGACTGACCGGGCGCTGCTACTGGGAGACGGAGTGGGTGGGGAGGGTCTGCATCGGTGTGGCCTACAGACGGATGCTGAGGAAAGGAGAGGGTAATGACCGCTGGTTAGGCCGCAATGACGTCTCCTGGGGCCTGAACTGCAACAGAAGCAGCTACCAGATTCTGCATGGGAGCATGAACGACGTTGTTCCGGCTACACCCAACTCCAATAAAGTAGGAGTTTACCTGGACTGGGCTGCAGGGTCGCTGTCCTTCTTTAGGGTCTCCTGTGGTGACCGGACTCTCCTCCACACCTTCCACACCACCTTCAGCGAGCCCGTCTTCCCTGGCTTCCATCTTGGCTGGGTCGACTCAACCGTACTGTTATACTAATCCAGAGAAATCAAGCGCATCGACTGCTGCCTGAGCCAAGTACTGAAATCTTTGAGCCTGATTATGTCTTTTTATGTTGGAAAGTTTAACAAAAATGTGTTTATTATATTAGAACTGAGAATTTAAAAAAATCGAAGACTGTGAGTTTAAAATGCTATTTTACATTCTTACTTTATATTGTATTAAAATGTCAAAAGAAGTTGTGTAAATATGAACCTTTGACCCGAATTATAAATCACATTAAGTACTATCCAATAAACTTCAATTTTATTTTACTTTTATACAGCTGAATAATTACTTGATTAATCGATTATTTAAGCAATTGTGAACTAATTTAATAATCAGTTAATCGTTAATACAATCTCAACAACTTAGTCAGAGCAGTAATTAAGGCAAATCTGCAAAAAAATCTACATTTTGACATTTAAGAGATAAAGTTTTGTAAATATGTTTGCATTTGTAGCTTCACTTGGTTCAAATAAAATATATTGATCACCTTTTGAAATTATTAAAGTGTCAACTTCTTTTTACATTTTAGATTAAGCAAATACAAAATAAAGATGCTGACAGTAGTTTTTAGCTGCTGATGCCACAAATGATCAAGTTACATGAATAAAATGTTATTTACAAAAGGAATTTAATTTGCTTATTGATATCCAACATATTTTAATATTGTGTAAAAAATGTTTAATCAGAATGTAGCAATTTTTTCTAATTCGATTGTCAGAATAATTGATTACTAAAATAGTCGTTAAATTTCTAAAATTGTCTTTCCTTCAGTGAAAAGAAGAGGATCAGAATTTCCTATTTCACTTTACACAATCATTTTATTAGCAGTCCCAGGAGGCAATGGAAAAACAAAAAGAGGAAGAAAAAAAATGGAGGAACAGAAATTAAGATTACAGTAAAGATGGCGGGTCGATCAGAACCGGCGAACATAAAGACAGAACAGAGGGCTGAACACGCACACACTGGACACAAAAATCACATCGTTAAAACAGAACAGAAAGTGATAAATGAGTTGATTCTAAAGGTCGTGTGTGTTGGCTGATCCCTCTGTTCCCCGTGAGAAATTCACCAGGACCGACCCCACATTCACACACACACACACACACACACACAGAAACATATCAAAAAACCCATCTCTCGAGTAAATCCACAATTTTTAAATCTCAGTTGATCGTGTCAAGAAAAACCACGACACCCCGGCTGCTCTGCCAGGTCTTTAAAATTGTTATTTTCTATTAATTCTGTACACATCATATATTTTATTTACACACTGAAACGCTCAGCAGCTGCTCAGTGCGGATACGAGTGAAAGCTGGCTCATCTGCCGTCATTCTCTGCTCGTTTCTTTCAGCCGGAGACTCTCCTCTCTCACACACCCGGCGCCTCCGATTCGGTTATAAAGTCTGCAGCGTTGCACGTCAGTACTCCTAAAGCTTCCTTCACATTTGAATTAAAAAGCAACTAAAACCTCTGAGATCAGCCCGTTTGTTTTCGATGCTGCGCAGAAACAAAAAGTGATCAGAAGTGCATCAGATTACGGAGCCAGATGTTGCCACGTTTAAAACTGATTATTTATTTACTGAGAGATCTTTCAGTTTAATCTATTCGATTTGAATTTAAATCATTTCTGTGTCAGTTTAAATTCAGATGATGCAACAGTGGCTGATTTAAAAAAAAAAAGGCAGCTAATTGTTTCACATCTCAAAATAACTCCCTCCCCCTCCTCACACATACACACACACACGTATACACACACACACACACAGACAGACGGATTGGAGCAGCATGGGGGACTAAGGCCATGATTAAGGTGGATAAGAGACATCTAGAACAGCATTTATTTAGTTTTATTTCCATACATAGATGTCTATCACTCTATCGGGACTCAATCATATATAAAAAAAAGTTCTGCTATCCGAGTCGCTCAAGCCCTCCCCGACCAAAAAAAGAAAATCCTTTCAGTGCTATTAATGCAGACAGTATAACTACAGTTATCAAGCTTTCTCTTTCGTCATCAGTCTGTTGCATACATAGTTGTTCTCTTGTGTTTACGCTCGTCACCCTTCCTCGTCGGCTGCGCCCTGGATGTGCAGGAGCAGCAGATCTGAGGCAGAGTAAAGCTTTTCCGTCTCTCACTCACACACAAACGATCGTACAAGATCTGATCTGCGATCCGGACCTTGGCTGACAAGACAGCAAGGAAAGTTTTATTTTGTAGGATTAAAAAAAAAAAAAAAAAAAAAAAAAAAAATCATTTGCAGGGTGAAAGGTGACTGGAGGGGGGGGGTTTGGGTGGAGGAGTTTCTGGAGCTCATGGGTGAAAGGTGGGAATCTCCAGGCCCTTAGCTGAGAAGCTGGCGGATCTCCTTGTGCATGTGACACAGGAAGTCGACGTACGAAGCTCCGCCGCTGGCGCTCTTGTCCTCCACTAGGAAGTGCCTGAACGTCAGCTCGGTTCGGTCTTCCTGTTTTACCACCATCAGCTGAGAAAGAGAGAGAGGGAGAGAGGCAGGGTGAGCAGGGTTTAGGGCGCCCCCTGGTGGGGTTATCAGGAACTGTGTAACCGATTCAAGGAGAGATTCAGAATTTAAACTTTATTACTGACAGCTGAAGGGAGCCGAGAGTACACAGATAGTACAGACAGTAAAAGAGGGAGAAAAACAGAGACAGAAATAAAGAAAGACAGAAGGAAAGAGACAGACAGACAGAAGGAAAGAGACAGACAGAAAAGAAAGACTGTTTTTCCATCGCAACTTTCTCTGTGTTTTCTGGATGGCAGCCATATTGGATTCTGAACTCAGACCTGCTCTCTCTTCTCAAACTTTCCAAGCTGGAATTATCTTTCATTTAGTGTCATCTTCTTAACCAAGTGTTTTCAATTAACAAGTATTATGTTTTGCACTAAGCGATTACTGTGTTTGTCTTGTAGCTTTGTGTTTTTGGTGTATTTATGTCTCAAACACTGTCTGCTCATCTTGAGCAACCATTAGATCCCAAAAAATTGAAAAGTGCTTTTGGTCATAGAAGAGCCATGAGAATAATAATAATAATAATAACAAGGCTTGCCTTCATGTATCGTGATCGCTGCGCTCTGAAGGAGTCGACGACGTCTCTGAGTCTTTGTGAGAACGGATTGTCCAGAACAGGCAGACTGGTCTGAAACAGAAAACAAGTTCAAAACACCATTTTACGCCACACATGGAAACAAAACTCAGGAGAAAGTCAACAAATCTCTAACATAAAAGCAAATCATACGATAGATTATTAATCTCCGATATGTGTTCTGTTTGATGAAAACAGTAGCGCTTCAAGGCGGTCCATTATCTTTTTGAATTTTATGAAGAAATCATGATTGGAGAGTAAAACAAAACATTATGGAAAACCAACTGACTGCATTAGAGAGATCAGTGTGAATAAACTATGTGCAGTCATACATGAATTAAAACTGATCATAAATCTGATCCTCATTACAGAACTTATCGCCTTTTGTTGACTTATATGTTCTGTATTTAAAACACTTGGGAATTAGGATTAAACACTGTTATGACAGCAACAGATGAAAAGATTAAGCACATACAAGTCTGTGACTTACAGACGATTATAGAGAGATTTTAGTTTCCTATTCCTCAAAAATGCAGTTAATTTGATTTATTTGGGCAGGACAGTGAACATTAATCAACATTACCACGATTTATGGCAGCGTAAATATGCAGGAATTAGCACAATAGCTAAATTTCAACCTGTGTCCCAAAACAAGTAAGCAGAAAAACAAAACACTTTACTGAATAAATAAATAAAACAAAAAGCGATATAAAAACAGGATAAAAGACGTATTGCTGTAAGCAGAGGAAGACATTAAGCAACCAATCCTCGAGTTTCTTTTCTAAAATTTGCATAGTTTTCCCTTCTCTCTGATAGACGCCACTTTCTGGCTAAAATGTTTCAGACTCCTCTGGTTTTTATTTTATTATCCCTTTTCTGAATCAAATCATCATTTAAACAGTGTTTGATAAACCCACGACACCGGAGTTGGTCCATTTCCCCTCACCATGTTCGGATCGATCTGGCTGAAGCTCGGCGTGCCGAAGATGTTGAGCAGCAGCTCCTGCTGAACGCTGGCTCCCACCCACAGGAAGAGGTGGAGCCCCGTCTCCATCAGGTAAACTCCGCCTTTAGACAGCCGCTCCTCCGAGTCCCTCACTGCCACCGGCAACGACCCGCTTTCCAACTTCATCTGTAAAAATCCAGGAGAGACGGAGAAACACGATGAGCAGGATTATTAGAGATTACTGAGGAACTGAAGATGGATGGACAGCAGCCATCAGAGTCGGGCCGTAACTAGTTACATTTACTCAATTTCATTTATTGAGTAACTGTTTTTTTTTTTACTTTTAGGAGTATTTCTTAATGGTTTTCACTTTTATTTGAATAAATTTATTATGACGTAAGGTGTAACGTGAGTAAAATTTCTGGATTCTCTACCCACTGTGAGGAATTTCACTGAATGAAAAACAAACATGTTTTAACCAAACATTCACCAAAGACACGACTGCAGTTTTTGTTAAAAGTTTCAAGTTTTATACTGAAACAAACTGATTTGGAAAATTTTCTTTTGTCTGTTATTTATAGTACAATTTTGGGTCCTCTACCCAGCTCTGAATGCAAGTTATTTATTAATCAGCTAATATAAAGTTAATTGATCTTATTGATCAACTAACAATTAATCAATAAGCATCCACTTACGTTTTCTTTTGTGTCAAGAGGACCGACCATCTTTCGATAACATAAAGGTCTAAATTTATTTATTTATTTTAATATGCTGAATTAAGAAAAATAAATAAAATAAATACAATTTAACATTTTGAGTCGGCTCTATTAGATTCTGACGGAATAAACAGAAAATTGTGGTTCTCTCATATTTTTAAACTAAGACATGTTAGGTTTCGGAATAGACAAATAAAAGATGAAAATAATAAAATATGTGAAACATTTAATTCCCTATGAATTAAGATATATTTATGCAGAAGTACCGACTATGGTTGAAGGAATCTTGGACAATTATAAAGCTGTCATTAACGATTATTTTAGTAATGGATTATTCTGGCAATAAAGGCAGATTATGCACATTTTTCATTTAACCACTTTAGCTTATTTATACAGTATTAGAAATACATAAGAAAATGCAAAATCTAAAAAAAACTAATGACACGTGAAAAGGTCAGGTCTTTCTGCCCAACTGGGCTGATCTGTTGATTATTTTTTTGGATTAAACAAATAATAATTGGATAACAGAAAGTGTTTAATATGTGCTCAAAATTTATATATTTCTGTAAAGTTTTGGATTAATTGCTGATCTGAATGTTTCTATCAGCAAATGGTCTTTTCTGAGTCTGTCTTCTCCAGTTAGCGACTAATCGGTTACTGAATCCGTTGACGATTATTCCAATAGTTGATTCATCACGATGAATAGTTTCCGCTCTAGGGAAGATCTTTGTGTGAGCGTGTCTGCGGTCTCACCACTGGCAGCAGGCGGGGGTAGAAGAAGACGTGAGTCTCTGCGACGTCCATGCAGCTGATCAGCTGCTTGAGGTAAGCCCTGTCGTCCAACGAGACGTCGGCTCCCGGCAGCAGGACGTCGCTCTTCATCACGCAGTTCAGGTAAACGGGGAGGAGCTTCATGCACTCCGGCAGGATGAGCTGAAAAAAACAAAAACAAAACAAAAACACACACATCTTTAAACAACACAGATAAAAAGTGGTTATTAACAGATAATTAGTGAGGATGTATAAATGTCACATGAGGAGTAAACTAAAGAAGAGGATTAGAGGAGTTGATGTTCGTTGAACCTGGGAAAGAACCTTCAAATTTAAATAAAACAAAAAGGAGAATGAATAGTTAATATATCCATTTTAGTACCTGGCCAGCAGATGATGGACTGGCACAGTTCTTCCTATAGCAGGCCAGAATCTGAGCGCACTGGTTGACCAGAGTGTCCCTCACAGCCTTTGTGGGATTGTTCGCAACACCCCTGAAAGCTGCAAGACACAAAAACACACAATTACCCAACCTGAGTATGATCAGCCATTTGATTCAGAGCCTTTAGAAAGGTCAGATCAAAATCTTCCAAGGATTTTTGGACTCACCATATTTGGCAAAGTAGTTGATGATTGTGTCGGTCTCACAGTTGCGGTAGAGATCGGCCAGCTGCGCGCAGCAGTTCACCGCCATGTTGTGGATGCGCAGGCGCCTCTGACCGCTGCAGCTGGTGTACAGAACGGCACACTGCAGGCAGACGGAGATAAAAAAAACAACATTATTTCTGTTAAACACCATCATGACAACAACTGAGAGGTTCACCCGACCCAGCTGGATGTTCTTCCAACGGTTTGGTGCCAAAAGAACTTTGACCGTTGTCAGGTCACTGACAGCGTTTCTCCATCTTCATCAGTGCAGACGCATCTCAATAAAATAGTGTATCATTGAAAAGCTAATTTATTTTAGTAATTCCATTCAAAAAACTAATATCTGACACATATTTTTCAACTGTTGTTTTTCTGCCCTCCGTCTATCTACATTAAACTCGTTTAAGGAAACAAATGTTACATGAAAGAAAAAAGACTGCTTACAATTTTTAATAAATATCTACTAAAAAAAATCTAAAGTACTATCATTTTATTTCAATATTTAATCTTAATCCAAATGAGCAGATCAGCCCTACACTGGATTGATGTAAAATCAAGTATTTTTTTAGCTGATTTGCTACAAACAATTAAGCATTCAACTAAAGGAATGCTGTTACTGCATTTTTTGGTAACAAAATGTTTATTTTCTCACTTAAAAAAGAATTATTTGTATTTTTTTTTTAACCCATTTCTAATATTACATTAAAAAAAATGGCTTAAATAAAAAAATCTGCAGAATATACCAATTTCTTTTTGTCTGATTAATTGTCAGAATGATCTATAGATTAATCGATAACTAAAATAATCAGTAGTTCCTACTTCTGGTAAAGTCTTCTGAAATGGCCAGAAGCATCTTATCTGGGCTGACGATAAAAAAGCTTCCTCTGAAACTGAACTCTGTTTTTTTTTTTAAACATGTAATTATTTTAATTAACAGAAATAAACACTTGAATAACTGAAATAAATCCACTTTTGCTCACAGGTTCACCCTGATCCATCCACTCACCTGCATGAGCGCTCCCGTCTCCTCGCTGAGCTTGTCGTCGTGTTTGAACTCAACAGTGATGGCCTTGTCGCAGTCCAGTCCCGCCAGCTCTACATCCGTCGTGTTGTTCATGTAGAACGATCCGAAGAAATCTGTGGCCCGGATCCCTGCAGCATGACGACAATGTATAAAATTAAAACGCTGGGTGCCTCTTCGTTCAGCATGTTTCAAGTCTGGCTTGATTTTGATGACTGACCTGTGCTCGTCCGGACCCTCATCACGGCGTCAAACCCGACTTGTTTCTGAACGTCTCGCCTCAGGTCGTTCAGGAATCGCTCTTGATCTGCCTGAGCCTGAGATGATGAGGACAAAATTTACACTAAAATGTTAAAGAATGTTTGTGGAGGAAATCAAACTCCAACAAAAAGCCGTCAATAAAGTTTATTTGTAGAGAACATTTCAGCAACAAATCATTTCAAAGTGCTTTACATCATAAAAACACAAAATCAAACAACACACAGTCAACAATTGAAACATTACATTTTGTCAAGCGTCATCATCACACATCAAACGTTGACTAATGTTTAATTTATAATGTTTCAAAAGCAACTCTAAACAGGAGTCTAGGTTTAAATTCAGTATTTTAAAGTCTATTTTCTGAGCTACAGGGAGCCAGCGTAAGGACTTAAGAAATGGTCTGATGTGCTCAATCTTCCTAGGTTTAGTCAGAAAGTCAGCAGCAGAAGGATAGATTTTCTCTGAATATGAACAATCAGATTTTATCTGTACATCAACAGTGACTACTGAGCCAAAGTGACTTCCATTAATCAAGTAATAAAAATGAATAGAATAAAAATGGTTAAAAAACAAGATAGATAAAGTTAAAGCATTGGTAGAAACATAATGTCACAGTGCTACTGTGTGCTAAAAGAAATGGGTTTTTTTAGCTAAGCTTTAAACAAAAATAAGTTGTTGATTAATTCTATAGTTTTTGGACCAGCTACAGCAAATAAGCGGCTACCCCACTGTTTGGACAAAGTGGTGATTTGAGTCATTTAGAGTATTTTCTCACCTGAAAATATGTGTATTTGTAGATGGAGCCTCCAGTGGAGACAGGAACCACTCCTAACGTTGCCACATCCACGAACTGATTAGGGAAGAGGAAAAGATCCACGCAGCAGCCCTGAGCTACACAGTCCTTAGCCAGGTTGTTGTAGACTCCGACCTGCGGCTGAAACAGAGTCTGTGGACAAAAGCAGAGTTGGTGTGAAGCAACAGGTTTACGGCTAAAGCCCAAACTTCCTCCTGGATTTACTTGCGTTTACCTTTTCCTTGTCAGTCCCGATTAGCTTCTTATCTTCTCTGTTTTTCAGTTTTCCAGGAGCTTCTGCGATGGGCAGAGAGGTGTGAAACACAAACAGCTTCCCGGCACAGTCAGCTGCCTGAGAACACAACACACAACCTGTGACACCTCAAATATGTGTGTGTGTGTGTGTGTGTGTGTGTGTATATATATATATATACATATATATATATATTGTTTATAAAATATATATATATATATATATATATATATATATATATATATTGTATATACTGTATATATACAGTCATTATTATGAAGGGTTATAAAGAAAATATTTTCACATAAACAAATTTGTCTGTACAAAAAACCCCATAAATAAATACACTCTTTTCAACTAAAATGTTTTTATTATTTGCTATGCTAACCATCAGCTCGGGTTTTAACACTAGATAATTATAATTACTGTATTTATTTATTTCATGGCTCCTGTGTGAGCGATGGTGTCATGAAATAATTTACAGCCATCAAAAATAATTTCATGAGACATTAAATTATTTAATTGCACATTTCACAATTTTATAATATATTTACTTATTGATATATTTATGATTTAATTATATATTTAATTATTTAGTGGTAAATGTAATTATTTAATGGTGTTTTTTTAATAAATGTATGATACATTTAATTAATTAATAGGAGATTTACATGTATGGTTCATAGTGTATTTATTTAATTTTGTCACCCCTAGCCCTCCATATATTTATAGCTCTTTAGTTGAGATGACCGTTATTAATCTGCCAAAACACACAGAAAAATGGAGGCGGTAGGAAAATATTATGTTTGCAGGTTATAACATCGTTACTAACCGATTATGTTAATTAATGTTTTCCTACGCCCTGCGGTCCTGATAATGTGTTTACCTTTAATGCTTCCAGTCCCGCCTGGATGACGGGCCCAAAGACCGTCTCCGTCTCTCTGGTGTCAGCAAACATCTCTGGGATCTGATCCAACAAACTGAAAAGCACAAACAGCACAGCAGTAAGAACGATGCAACACACACACACTCACACACAGGTTAGCGTGTGTTTGTTTGCTTCGAGGTCGCCCACCTCTCGATGACTTGTCTGCTTTCGTTCACATTCACCAGGAAGCCGTCGAGCAGCGGCACAAACATGTCCGACACGTCTGACACCACCAGCATCTGGGGCTGGGCGAGGGTCGACTTCACGTTGTAGAAATGCAACACCTTGTTGTAGGTGACGAAACCAACCCGAATCACAGAATCCACCTCCGGGTTTTGCCTGGATACAGAGAAGTGAAGCGTCTAAACTAAGGCTGTTATAAACGAATATTTTAGTAATCGAGTAATCTATCCATTATTCTTACAATTAATCGAGTAATTGGATAAAAAATGATAAAATAAAATACTGGTAAATCTAACATAACAGCAGTATTACTATCAAATACCAACATCAGTCCAATTGTTCATATTTAAACTTCCCTAACAACAAAACTTTTCTATAGTTTAGGAAATTAACCTGTAATAATAATAGCTCACTTTCTAAGTTAACCTGAAGAAAAGTTATACAAAAATCTGAAATTATATTCAATTTAATAATAAAGAGGCAGGCTCACAAATACGCTTATATTAAAAAATAAAAAAGGCATATACTCCAGGTTTTCGTTTATGTATTCATCTCAAGTCAATTTAATAGATGAACTCTCACCTTGCACAGACATTTATAGCTTTTCTGTTCATGTTGGCGACGGAATTTGGCTCCTTAGTTCGTCACAGAAACTCATCCACCAGCTCTGTACCACCACGATGCGTTACGCCACCCGTTTGCTACTATACTATAAACTAGCTCAGACTAGCTTATAGTGTAAGCTATAGTTACACTATAAGCATCAACTACACAACAGCCGCCCGCAGTGTTCAGTCTATCCGCTCACCTGGATAAATATACCTGCAGCAGCTCTTCCCTGCCGTTCGCTCTGAACAACGGCCACCAGGCAGCAGCTCCGGGAGGAGAAAAGCTGCCATACTTCAAGCATCGCGCCAGTTATTTTAAGGATGCTTATTGGTCCTCCGAAAAACAATAAAAGCCCAGGCATTATCATGAATCAATAAAATCCTCCCACAGCGAACTTGAAAATGCTGCTAACATTTAGCTTTCATCTACAACTCAGGCAGAAGTGAGAGCGCTGCACAACGCTAATATTGACCCGGCTGGAACACGGTGCGCTAAATAATAAAATATAATTTAACGAAGCTTTGAGGCAGACACATTTTCCTCGAGGAATTTTAATAATCGAGGCACTCGAATCTCTCGAGGAATCATTTCAGCCCTAGTCTAAACAAACTTTCCATTCCCGTTTTACCAGGTTTAGTTCTCCATCTGGACTGAGTTTGGATACCTGGGCAGAAGATCCAACAGACTCTTGAGCTCGTTACAGACTATGCTGACCATCCCGCTCTTCACTGCGTTGTAGGACACGTCGATGAGGAAGATGAAGGCTGGAGGCTGAGGAAGCTTGTTGTTCTGTTGAAGACAAACAGCTTTAAAAATAACTGAATAATAAACACATACTTATTCATAAAGGTTCGTACACTTTTCCTAAACTAAAAACACTAAGCATTTTCATGGTAGGTTTTCACATTTTTCCAGCATCACACTTTGGAGACAAGAACAATACAAAAGAAATAAAAAATCCCCCAATTTCAGTAACGTTATCTAACATATAAGCAAACTTTTATTTCAATGACACAAATCAATAAGTCACTGAGCCATTAGAAATAATAAATATTCATTACATTGAAACAATCCAAATAAATTGCATTAGTTAAATGACCTACCAGCACAAATTAGATGCTTAAACACAATATACAAACAAAGTTACAAAAATGTTTTCTAAAATTTAGCAAATAGAAATAATTTTGGTAATTCTAATAGACCTAAAACAATAAAAGTTTAGTCTGATTTAACTTTAGACAGTGAGAAAAAAAAGTCTCTCTTTTAATGAGGTGTATGAAAATATCTCGTGTCAACTGCAAAGAATATTTTCCCAATTTAGCAAACTGCGCAGTATGAACAGGGTTTCCCCCAGTGTATTATAAGCCTGGCGGGCCACCAGGCTTAGCATTGCTTATTTATTTACGTTTTTTTTTTTAATGTTTGCATTTTTAAGTTTTTGTAGTTGGTGTTCATATATCAATCTTCCAATAACATAATTATTAGATGATATTTTGAAATTTCCTCTCAACTTTAATAATTTTTTAACTCAAAAACGACGGGTCGCTGGATGAATGTCGGGCGCCCCAACCGCCAGGCTTAGCAAGTTTTCTGGGGCAAACCTTGCTGAATGTCAAGCACATTAAAGGACTTTTTACAGAAATTAAGCACTTTCCAAACCTTGAAAACACCTAATTGAAATTTAAGAATCTTAAGCACCTTTACAAACTCTAAATAATTACTGACTTTTTTGCAATCTGTGAGTTAGAAGTTAAAACACATTTCATGTGTTTTGAGAAGAGATTCATACCTTGCAATAGTCAACAGTTGCCAGGTACTCGTAGGAGCCCATCGACAGCTCCGGCCGATCGTAGCAGTCCACTCTCTTCCCGGTGTGATCCAGATGCTGGAAGTAATGTGGAGGCACTGCGGGAAACGATCACAGCCACAACCATGAGCTCAGCACAGCCAGTTTCAGAAAAAGACATTTCTGAAACATGCCTACCCTCTGTGACACAGCTGCAGAAGCCACACTGGAAGCGGCGACCTCCCTCTATGAACTGCATGTACGGACACATGTAGGCCTTGCATCGGTTGCAGCGGATCGGACCGGCCTCACCGTGGTCCACCACGTATGGAGGGGCCTGAGAAGACAATCAGCAACATGTTATTAATTTCCCTGAGGAAAGCATGATTCATTCACACAGAGACGAAATACAAGACTTAGTGATCATCAAAAATCCCAGAAACTGTTTTTGCCAAATTACGTAACCTAAAACTAATCCAGATGGACACTGGAGCTAAAATAGTAAAAAAAAACAAAAAAAAACAACAACCTCAGACTGACACGCCAACCTCTGCAGCTGTCAAACGGATTATCTCAACAGACAGAACTAATCTTACCAAATCCAGCTGACTGCAAACTGTTACAGCAGGGGATGGAGCCACATTTTAAAACCAACATCTGACAGAGAGAGCAAAACTAAGAGAGAGGGTTGGGAGGTAACAGGGCATTGGGGTAACCAGGTTATCAAAAAATACCAGCGGTTTTGCTTTCAGTGCCTTGATTGAGAACTACAGCAAGTTTGATGTTTGCTGTGTAAAGATCTGTTTAAAATGATATCTATTGGTTTATGTGAGTGAACAACAGTGTAAGACTGCATCATGTAATAAAATCAGGCTTGTAATAATGTAATAAAAACATGTTATGTATCTACCAAAGGCTCTTTATAGCCGTTTTTGCTGATTAAAGGAAATGATAAAGCTAAGTTTGTGCTATAGGAGAAGAGTTAGAGGACTATAGCAGCTTTTAAAATTTAGGCCATTAAATATTACAGAACATGCACTTTTGACCCTTAGTTTTCATCTCATCGTAAACAGTGAACCCAGTTCTCATGCAACACATACACAGTTCTGGAAGAAATTACGAGGCCAGTGAACTGAACACGTTGAAAACCTCCCGGTTGTTCCACCAAATATTGATTTCTGAACTCTTCCTGAGTTAAAGTATTAGTATTGTTGTTTCAAAATGGATATAGACTTCTTTTCTTTACATTATTTGAGGTCTGAAAGCACTGCATCTTTTTCCTTATTCTGACCATTTCTCATTAAAATAAATACTAAATCTTTGCTTGGACTTTCTGAGATATGTGATCAGTAGTTCATAGAATAAAAGAACAATGTTAATTTTACTCAAACATTTACCTACAAAGAGTAAAATCAGAGAAACCGATAATTTTAAGTGGTCTCAATTTCTTCCAGATGTATTCCTTATCAGAAACTGCTTACCTGAAAAATGGAAAGTAACCAAATTGAATCTGAAGTTGATTTCAAAGCACTCATCCTGTTTGTTCTGAACCTTTAATTTGATCTACAAGCCAGATTTTAAACCTTTTATTATGAAGTTTGAGAAGCTGATGGCGAAAAAAAGAAGGGAGGTAAAAGAGGAGACACACACCTCATCGGGGGGCAGCGTGGCAAGGGGCTTGATGACAGCAGCCAGGGGAACCTGCGACTGTTTGGCCATGTCGGACGTACAAGGCATGTTGTAGGCCGTACAGCGGATAAACCTGGGACTGGCATTTCCTGCAACACAAAACATCTTACTGTTAATCACTGCAAAACCAAGCAATAGTATTACTTATTATTATTAAAACACTTCACTTTCTGTCAGTTCTGTTGGTAGGTTAAGCTGGGTAAAAAGCTCTCATATCTTTTAAATGAACAAAAACAGGAAAAACATAACATGCAATGATGTTTACCTTGATCTTTGACCTGAAAGTTGGTTGTGACCAGAGGCGGAGCCTGACCTCTGACCCCTGTTGTGAATGGCTCATTGGTCTTAGCCTTGTCATCTTCTATTACCTGGATCTAAAGTGAACAGAAAGTGTCAGAGGATTTATTTTGTGTCATTAACATGAAAGTGACACATTTTCCCAGCTCAGACGTCATAAAACCGAACTGAAAAACGTTCAAACATCCATGCAGTAAAAGACTTTCACATGCACAATGAAAACCTTTACAGAACAGCAGAGGAAGGGAACCGGTTTGTGCTCAAGCTGCTCTCAGAAAAAGGACAAGATGAGGAGAAGTTAAAGGAAATCTCGAGGAAATATTTATTCTCGAAGACATGCCTTTTAATGCAACAAGTCAGAGGAGGGTCAAAGGGCAAAGGCAGCATGCAGGGCAAGAAAAGGGACTCAAGAGAAGGGGTTATTTAAAAGTTTCACAATGTACAAAAAAAAATAAATAATACTCTCGAGCTCCTAACAACAAAACAGGTCGACTTAACCACAGAGAAATAGCAAAAGTTGTTTGATGTAAAATTCTAAAACATAATTCCCTGAGAAGAAAGTTTGACATTGAAGAAAAAGTATTTTTGCAAAAAATAATCATAATAAAATGAGAGCTAAACAAATGAAAATGACACTGACATAGTATTTTATGAGACACAAAATCGTCCAATCATATTCCTTAAAAAGATTCTTTAGGGTCACCATGGTAACCAGTGGTAATCCCTTTCACATGTAGTTTTGCTGGATGCTGCCTTTACTCATATTTTACTCATTTAGGTAACAATCCAACAATCAATCCACCGTTCTCACAAAAGCAAGGTGTCCCTTTAAATTTTGTTTAATTCAGGTTTGTTTTTGTTGCCTAAAAATACCTGGAGATAACTTTCAGAACAAATCAGATACCTAAATTTATCAGATTTATTTATTTTGTTATAACTATTAAAAAATATATATCACAGTTTGCACAGATGGAGTTAGGCTTGAACCGGTACAAAACGCTCACGGAGTGATCAATACAACTACCATAATATAATGTTTCATTAAAAGTAGTCAATAACTAATCCAGCTAAAAGAATACAGCATTTTGATCATTGCTATAGAGCACGTTTTCTATAGCAAATATTTATTCATGAATTGTTATCTTGATTTTGATGAGGAAAAATACAAACACCAGCTTAGTGGTAGTTTTTAAAAGAGCAGAATATCACATGTTACTGCAATTCTGCTTCTTAAAAAGCAACACAAGTACAACAAGCTGGTAAAGGTTAGTTAGTCAGGCTATCAGCAGAGCAGCCCGCCTGCAGTCAGCCGTTTGGGAATATAGTCCCTTCATCATGGCTGCCTATGAATCATGAATCTTGTAGTTTTAATCTTTATTCCTCAGCCAGAACTACAACATAGAAAGGACGACCGTACAAATATATTACAAATAAATGACAAAATTTGGGATATTTCACTTTTAAGGCAATTTAAGAGTTTTCAAGGTGAAACTTAAATACTATAATAAAAATTAGGACATAAATTGACCTGTTTAAAAAGTCAAAAATTAACTTCTTAGGTAGAGTTTTAATATAATGAAAAATGCAACATACTTAATTTTAAATTTAAAAATATTTAACACTCATAACCAAAGATGCGTATGCATCATCAGGACTTTTAAAAGCCGAAAATTGAGATGATTGGCTTTATAACTAATACAAAATCTAAAACAAAAAACACATGTTTAGGACTTTTTGATGCCTAAATCTGAGACAGAACTTTTTAAGATTAAATCTTAGACTTATAATGAAAGTCTAAGACATGTGGAAATATTTAAGAGTTTTTCAAACTGGAAAATGGTTTTTAAAAATGTAAACTAGTATCTTATCCAAACATCCGACTTGACGTAAATGTAAACAAAGCCACTAAAATCTTTCAGCTCATATTTTTTCATCAGTTTTGATCTTTAACAAAACAAAAGAAACACATCAGTGTCAAAAAACCCACAATGGCTACCACTGACTTTGAGGACGTAGGAGAACCAACAGGAGGAGGACAAGGATTGTTGCAATCAAACATTTAGAAGAACATGAGGAAGAGGACAGGACAGGCACACAGAAACTTACTGGGCTGGGGATAGCATCTGGATCTATTCTATGTCTT
This sequence comes from Alfaro cultratus, assembly GCA_903066825.1. NCBI lineage: Eukaryota > Metazoa > Chordata > Actinopteri > Cyprinodontiformes > Poeciliidae > Alfaro > Alfaro cultratus. Next base: position 35,516 of record CAEFZX010025055.1, on the reverse strand, counting down.
GATTTCTGCACAGCCGGCATGTCAGACGCTTGCTTTACAATCAAAGGTTTGTCCGGCAAATTGTGCAAAACAGAACAAAATAAATACATACAAAAAGTGAAGAGATAAAAAAAAAAAAAAAAGAAGTGTAAGAAGAAAAGCCACAGCAAGACTTATCTCGTTCAGGCAGAACTGTTAACACAGCAGTGTCTGCTAAATGTTAGTCCAACTGTAGAAACATGCTAAGCATCAACATACGTCACAAAAGCTTTAAATCATGAGAAGAGGTTAGACTTTTGAAGTCGCAGAGTATTTTTTCTAAACATCAAATAAGTGTTCATTAATTAGTGACAAATTTGATGACCATGTCTTACTAAGCTAATAGATATTTTTAAATGCTGGATCTAAAATACACAAAGTTTTCAACAAATCTGAGCAACACAGATATATCTACTGTAAATCAACAAACGTTGCTCAACCAAATGATTGAAAAGCTGAGACAACCGCACACATTTCTGTTCTGTCTGAACTTTAACAAAAAGTAAAAAGCGTGACTGAATAATATTTACTGTCTACAAAAAAACAATTGCATGAGAACATCTGTGAAAGTCACACACAATAAATAAATCATAAATTTATAGTAGAGAAGGACCAAGATGTAAGTCAATGACTGGAAAGGGGCAGTTTTATGCTGGACTAGTCTGGATCAATGCCCAAAAATTGAGAAACTAACACATACATCATGTATGCTTGAGCAAATTGTGCTAACAATAACACCCTTCAGTGAGGAGGTGATGAGGGAAGGACACTGCTGCATCAGTTTATGAACAGAAAGGCTAGCTTAGCACAGACAAGTTGTTTTGGTTAACCCATTTCAGGTTTCTACTTCTGTCACTGAAGATTTGAAAATGTTGGCAGAAAAAGTTCCCCAAGTGAAACGAGTTCAGAAGGTTTTAATTGTGAAAAATAAATGAAACATTTACATTCAAGCAAAAGGAGTATTTTGTTTGCTCACCGGGCTGGGAATTGCATCTGGATCAAGTCTCTTCTGTGGAGCAGGAGCAGCGGTGGGAGCCGGTGCCGGGGCCCCGTAGTTTGGTTGTCCAGGATACGGACCTGCATATCCAGGCTGGGGGCTTCTGGCCTGGCCAAACGCACCTAATGCAAAACACAAAACAGCTCAGCTTCCAGACAAACCAAACCGTTTTCATTTGACTAAACTGTTGAGTTCCCACCATTTTGTTGAGGAGGGTATCCTGTCTGCATGCCAGGGTGAACAGGGGGCTGCTGCAGGGGCCCTGGACCCAGTGGACCCTGCGGTCCTGGAGGCAGGTGGTTGCTCTGTCCCACAGATGTTGGAGGCATCTGACCCCTGGGAGGCGGCGGTCCTGAGTGGTACGGTGACGGCTGGGATGCAGGGGGCTGCTGTGGCTGAGACATGGGGGGGTACTGACCCGAGGCCGCTGAGGTGGGGGGAGGACCAGGCGGAGGAAAAGACCCTGGCTGAGAGGAAGGCGGTGTCAGCTGCGGTGGAAAGGAGCCTTGAGCGATCGGAGGCGGGCCGCCAGCAAAGCCATGTTGGCTACCAGGTGGAGGTGCTGATGACAAAGAGGGTGGAGCAGCAGAGAAGGGAGGCTGCGGCTGGGAAACCGGCGCAGCTTGGGGGTGAGTCGAAAAAGAGGAGGGGGGGAAAGTCTGCTGGGAGGGCGGAGGTGGAGCAGAAGACGTGAACTGCTGCTGGGAGGTGGGGGGACGAGACGAGTCGAACGGCTGCTGCGAAGGAGGCGGAGGGACGCCATAGTATTGCTGAGAAGCTGCAGGAACACCTGGAGGTGGAGGCTGGGTGGGAGCAGACGAAGCGGGAGGCGGAGCCTGGGTGTAGGAGGGCTGGGGTGGGGCAGAGTAGGTACTGATGGGGGGCTGGGAGCTGTGAGGAGGAGCTGATGGGAGGGAGACATGGAGATACTGGTTAGAATTAAGGCTGCAAATAGTTATTTTAGTAATAGACAATTCTGAACGAAAGTGAAATATTTACATTCAAGCAGTTTTTCATTTAAACTCTTAAACCAGTTTAAATACAATATTAGAAACACATTAAACGATGTAAATAAATGAATAATTAAACTCCTTCTTTAAGTAATAAAATAAAACATTTCATTGGCCAAACTTCAATAGTAGCATTCTTTTAGTGAGCGTTTGATCACTTGTAGCACAGGATGCATCTACAGCTAAAAAATATTTCAAACATCAACATGCTAAAAACTCAACTTAACATCAATGCAGTGTAGTTACTGATCTGGTGATTATTTTAATTTTATTTGATGAACTGATTCATAATTGGATAGAAAAAGGTACTTAATGTGAGATTTTAATTTATTTATTTTTCTAACAGAACTCGAACAAGGTTATGCTAAAACTGAGTTTTGGGTAGAATATATTTACAGACAGAGTTTATTTAATCTCAAATGTAAAATGTATATATTTTTGTATAGTTTTTGCTGTTCTGAGTGTGTTCTTTAAGCAAATTGACTTTTTTAGAGTGTATGCTCCAGTTAACGATTAATTGATTACTAAAACAGTTGACGATAATTTCAATAATTGATTAATCCAATTAATTGTTTCAGCCCTTGTAGGAATGCATTCTGTTGAATTTTAGCGTTCCTCCAGCTGGTTGAGACTTTTTAAATTAAATTTAAACCAACAAAGTTGAGCAATTTTCAAATCTCACTAAAACTTAACAATTTTAAACAATTACCATAACTTCTTCCTTCTTCCCTGATCAATCGCTGCAAACCTTCCTCAGATTTGACTAATCCATGTAAGCTTCCTGTGTTACTTCACTTCCTGTCAGTCAACAACAAATGATTTCTCTGTGTCACCCCGTTTAAGTCTAATCAAAGAGACACTGAACTCTGTGTAAAGTTAACTTTACTTGACTGCAGAATATGTAATTCTGGTTTTTACTTGAGCACAATTTCTTAATATGTGAAGTTGTTTTCAGGGGATATTACATAATTTTATTTTTATTTTTTAGTGCCATAGCAAAGAATTAATGAGCAACTTCTTAAAAAAAATTGTTGTGGAAAAAAAAAATAAACAACCGACTTTTTAGGCTGCGATAATAACAAAAAAAGTCAGTGACATCCAGGAGGGACTGATTGTAAAATCTCTTAGCGGTAATACTCAACATCATCATATCACATAAATCAAATCCATTTAAACTTACCATATCCTGGCCCTGCAGGGGTTGGTGGTCCGGATGTGATCTGCATCCCAGTCATCTGGCTGGTGACCTGTTGCATCGTGGGTGGAGGTCCGTAGTGTTGCGGATAGGAAGGGTGCGGCCCGGTCATGTTCATATGTCCCTGGTTGTATGGCTGGGCTGCAGCAGGCCTGCAAATGCACAGAAGACATTAGTGGAGGCGTAGGCTGGCTACAATTTCTGCTCTGGTGATGGAGAATCAGAGAAGCCATGAGGAAAAATACCTTACCTTAACTAAATTAATGACAACAGAGTAAAAACACCAGTTATCCATAACTCTAATACATCATGGAGAAAATATGCAAACTGCTCTCACTATTCTTCTATGTAAAGTAGGGCTGGGCAATAAGACGATAATATTTAAAGCAATAGACAAGTAATCAATAGCAATAGAAAATACATCAGAATGTTAAATAATTCACTGAATTATTGAACATAATGCTGTGCGATCCTGAACTGCACAGCATTCTGGGCGATGTAGGCAGAGGAAAGGCTTTAGCCTCTCAATCTTTCACACCCAGCTAAGCAAGATTGGTGGCATCAACAAACTCACTTCATCTTTGGTTACCTAGCAACAACCTGTTGAGTTACATAGCAACAGTTTCATCTTTGGTCACCATGATTCATAACTACTTAAAAATTAAAAAAGATTGGTGTGAGGAAAAGTCACGTCACCAATTTGGCAGCATTTTGAAAGTATAAAACTAATCAATATTTATCAATATCTACTGATGTGAAATGCTTATATTGTGATGTGTTTTTCAACCATATTGCCCAAGGATGCTTATTATCAAGCATCTATTGATAATAATTTATTTAAAAAGTTAAAAATGTCTTTGTACTAGTGACCTGCAGGTTTACATAAATCTCCTGCAGAATATCTTGAAATAAATCTTGTAGCTACAGATCTAAAGCTTATTTGTGACGCTTTGATACCAACGTTGGATTTTCCTGGAGCGGTGCCAGTCAGGACATTAATATCCAAACATCCTGGGCTCATTTGACCAAGTAACACTACCTCATCATGCATTTCGACTTTCAAACAATAAAAAAATAAAGAACCTGTAACACTCACTTTTATTCTCTATTTGTGCATTTTAGGTTGTATCTGAATAAGCTAAATAATTTTCTAACATCTTTCCTAATGAGATCTTCTCATGTTTTAGTCACAGTGCATCTATTAAGTGGAAGGCAGAGAAATGTGGTGCATTTGAGGAAATCGGAAAAATGGATTGCATTCAAGCACTTCCTTGTCACAAAACCGTCACTGAATGAGCAGCAAATGCAAAAAATGTGCACAAAATTATGGTGAAAATGATTGATCATAAATATGGTTTTATTTGGAAGTAAATAAAAAACAAAATCAATATAAAAACACTACTTTTGTAAAGTCTGAAGTTCATGCAGTCCAACCGAGTTGAAATGAGCACTCAGCATGCTGCTATTTTTTAAAAATGTATCATGTCATGCTCACTCCAGAGCAGGCATCGACCCCAGAGTTAAAAAGCCTGACAAATTCTGATTTTGGAGTTGTCTGAAAAGTTTCTCAGTTGACAATAGTGGGGTGACTATTCTTAACCGCACATCTGCAGACTTGACCAGAAAAAAATGGCTGTTTTTCATAGATAAGATCAGCTTCAGCGTATCAGTCGATCATCAATCTCCCAAAATGAAGGAAATCTGTGCACATCAAGGGCTTAGATAGATGCTGTGAAGTTGGAAATTTGTAACTACTGTCACATTTTCACATACCTGTCTAAATACGAAAAGTTACAAAAGTTACCTGGGTGGTGCCTGTGTCATAGGTGGGGGTCCATTCTGCATGTCCCCCTGACTGTGGCTGTACTGGTTATACTGTTGAGGGGCTGAGACAGGAGGTGGTGCAGAGGTGGGAGGACCCCGAGCCTGACCTGAAGAAAAACAAAACAAGATCATCAACATGTCCAATAACAGCACAATGGAAAAGTACTGAACTTGTCTACACTTTGTCACATTAAAATCAGAAACTTTACTGGATTTTACTGGAATCTTATGTGATAGACCAACACAGTTTTGTGCATAACTGTAAAGTGGAAGAAAAACGAGAAAAGAGTGGTGGGCATTTCCCCTTAGCCGAAAGGTAAATAGAGTATTATTCAGGGAAACAGCCAAAAGTCACAACTTTTAGTCTTGTTCTCCACAAATCTGATCTTTGTGGAAGAGCTGCAAAAACTAAATGGAATGTGAATAAAAACAAACTTCAAATCAACCTGAATCTACAATGTTCACCCTGAAACATGGTGGTGCTAGCAAGGCTTGTCACGGTAACAAAGTTTGGTAGGCAATTAATTGTCCCAAAAATTATTCTGATAAATGATAATATTGTTGTTTTGAGACCATTTTCAAGTAATATAATGATAATGTCAAAATAATGCAAGTGCATAACCTCAAAGATCAATAAACTTTAATTTCGAAAACATTTAACACTGGAACTGGAAGTTATTTCAAATACTTAAAATAAATAAACAAAACTCCCCCCCCAAAATAAAATGAATACTGAAATCTCTGTAAACAAAAGTGGCACGTTGAGATCAAAGCTTCAGATAAATTAACCTTTTTTGGTTAAACATTTAAAGTTTGATTAAAATATTATACAAAAATAAGAATGTCTGCTTTCGTAACAGAACAAATATATAAAATTTAGGGAGCTTAAGGATTCTCATCTAGAGAACATTCAATGGAAAATGATTCATCATATAAAACATTCCTATTTGCCAAGTTATGTTAATATATGGGGCTGCAGATGATAATAAATTAAGAGCCGTTTGGGAGCCAAAATTCCCATCACTAGAAGAAAGACTTTAAAATATAATATAATGTCTCTTCAGATTACTTCAATCTGACAGGCTTAATTATTTTGTTTAGAAAGTCTGGAAAAAAATTCTTGTCTCAATTTGTCCCATTATCAATCCAAGTTAGTGCCAAAAGATAAATATGACAAAAAGCCACATAGATGATAGTTTCCAAATAATGTAACATTAAAATAACATTCCAAGATTTTGATTTTGGGGTCAGAAGCTCAGGCTTCACTTTAAAAGTGGGTCAAACAACATTTTAGGTCAAACTAGAGTAAAAATAACCACCAGACATTTAACATTTATGAGATGTAACATGCAAGTCAATAAAAAGATCTAGTTTGTCCAATAAAAAGCAACATAAAAATAAGAACCCAAGTTAAAAAACTGCAGAGATTGAATATATACTGAACTAAATAAGAGGAGGAAAATGAGAAAAGAAAGAAGATGTTTTAGACACAGTGTTGATTTGATGTTTGCAGGACGTGTGAAGTGAGAAAGAACCGAGGGGTGAACAGAGGCAGTTACCTAAGTCAAGAGGAGAGGAGAGGTCAGAGACTGGGTTGGCTGCCACAGCCTTAGAGGGAAAGCTTGTGAAAGGAGAATAACCTGAAATACAAGAAAATAGGGATAGGGAGCAAATACAAAGACACTGAGTGATGTGTGAAGGTAAATGAAGCGGCTCAGATATAGATTAGTTTGCACAGGTGATGAGATTTTCACATCTGAAAAGCGTGAACCGTTTAAAGTTGATCATAATTGTGCAGCTGCTGATCTGGACGCTTCTATTCACCTTGTGGAGGAACGCCAGGCTGATAGGCTGAAGCGGGGCCGTTGTAAGGTGCATAAGGGCCGGGGTATCCTCCGTCCAGGGGGGCGTAGCCGGGCTGAGCGTAGCCAGGCTGGGGCTGGCCGTAGGGAGAGGCCATTGGAGTGTGCTGGTTTACATTCATCTTCAGTTCATCCCTAAAGCTTGATCAGACAGTGACAGAATTACAACACTATATCTAACGCCATCATAGCTTTTAGCCTGATTATGAAGATGAGAATGAGGAAAGTGCAGTGGAAGTTGAGAATCAAAAATTTGACATTTTTCCAACAAGTAAATGCATCACAATGTTCACATTGCACTCTTCAGTCTGAAGGTTGCCACCAAGAATACAAGCATCAAAGTTAGCTATTTTTAGCATTAGTGAGGAGTTTTCACCCATAGCAGGCTTTTTAACAGCAAAATGTATTTTATATTAAATGCTGTGGCAGGACTCTGGTTAGCATAGGACTGAACGTATTTCAGCAAAGTTGCTCTGTTTTATTATTTTGAACCTGTGTCTATCAACAGAGGGGCTGAAATTGGGGAAATCCCAGACAATGCTTTTCAGAATATAAACACAGAGACTGAGGTTTTTGTATTGCTCTCCATGCAAACTACACTAATGTGACGCTGAAGACAGTTTTAATTGTCCATTTTGCAACAATTTGGTCTTTGTTGATCAATGTTAGTAAAACTTAATCATCTGTCTTCTTTCAACTGAATTATCAAACCAAAACCCTCATCTAAAAAATTATTTATTTGCTGTTGTGGGTTGAAGGTGTGAGAATTTTCAATAACAACATAAACTCAGAATGTTGCTTATTGTTTGTTTATTTTTCCTGATCACAGTGTTATATCTTTAATTTTCTTAAATCAGTCTTTTAGATAATGCTTTCAGCTATCTTTATTCCAACAGTTCAAATGATCTGATACCAAAGCAGATGTTTAATTACCTTGTGCAAAGCCTGGTTTCTATCAAAACTCGGAAATAGTTTTATCTCAATTTCAGAATGTGGCCATATTGTTTACATTGAAAAAAAGAAAACAAAAACAAGTAGAGGTTGAATGTCATCATTCAGCAGAGGCGATTCGCTGTCAGTGTTTTTAATGGTGATGATATATTCTACATTAACATTTTACCTTTGGGCAAATCTAACGATAGAAAAACAGAACATTAATAAAAAAACATTTTACTAAATATTCTTTGAGGTAAAGCAATTTTGTTATTTTTAGTCTCAACTTTTTATATTATTGTAACTTAATTGCATATAAATATGACTGCTGATAAAAAGGTAAGAAATATGTTTCTAACCTACACACAAGTTTCTGAAGTAAGAAATATATTTTGGTAACATTTCAGATTAAATGATCAGATGTTTTGCCATTAACATATGTCAAAAAAAATGCTCACACTCCAACTAAGTTAAACCATCTTTTCACAATAATACCTCCAGATTCTTTGATCACATCCAGACAATTTAAATGTCCCTCTGACTTTCAGGTTTCAAATCATAATGGCATGAAGCTCATGACAAAACTGAGAGATTCAAAGGCAGATTAACAATTACTGACATTTTCTCTTAACTAAATCTTGTTAGAAACACCAGATCTTGTCTCTCTGCTCAACAACACTGACGGATCCTGATAATATTTTTAGTTTGACTGTTTCAGATCAAATCCATTACTAACAGCTGTGTTCCAGCTGAGCTACTTATCATACACTCAAGTTTCTAGATGCAGGCCTAACTTATACGACAAACATGAGTATCATCTAACAAACATGGGCTAAACGAGCGGAGCCTTTGAATTATTCAACAGAGAAGGGGCCACGATGAGAAATACAATCGCTATCTAGTAAGTCAGGCCCGCTAAAACAACCCAATCTCCTGCTTCAACAGGCCAATTAAGATACACTGGGCTAAAGTTAAATAAAAACAACTTAATCCCACAGCTAAATGTTTCTACAAAAGTCCTGAACTGCCGCAAAACCCGAGGATGAGGTGGGAAGTTAAGCAACATTAGCTGATTAGAAGCTACTAGCTGTAGCATAGTAAAATACCATTGAAAGTTTGGAAAACAATGATTCAAACATTGAGTTGCTACCATGTGTGAGTTAGAAGACTGGCAAAAATACGAGACGTTGGTAAATAACAATGTTTAGCTCCGGAATACGTGAGTGCTAATTCAGCATGCTAACGTTAGCAACAGGCCAGATTGAATCATGACAGCAAAGGTGCTTGAATCAGCTGAGATCGAGTCGCTACAGCCTGCCGTAGAAAGCTAATGCTAGACCCGCTGACATATGATGCTAGCCGAAAGTGAAGCTAATAACCTCCAGTTACTTCCCAGAAAGCTGCTAGCCGCGTCTCTTAGCATCAGTTAGCATTGCTTAGCATCGGCAGAGGTAGCGAAATCCGAGCCCCCCGTGTCAAAACCGGGTGAGAGTGTCAGACATGGAGCCGCATCGCAACAAAACCTACCTCGGTAGAGGTGTAAATAGTAAGGCAATCCGTTGTTCGTGGCAGACGGAGAAGCCCTGTGGCCGACTGAACTCGAAGCCGTCCCGGGGTGTTGCTCACTAATCCCTTCTTGGTAGCAGAAGCGGACATTCAGCGGAACTGCTGCAAAGCTGTGCCACGTCCACATCCGGACGACGTACGACGACTTCCTCTACGTTCCCCCTTCCCCGGCTCTTTTCCCGTGAACTGAATCGCTTGGTTCGATTCTATGGAGGACCGTAACTGACACAATTAAAAATAAATGCAGAAATCTACATTTTCTGTTTCTCCTTGCGATTAACATTTTGTGAATTATATTGTGTTTTTCCAATACCAGATAGAATATACATTTAAAGTGGAACCATTGCATATGGTTAATTATAGTGTAGGATCTATAATCCAGTGGCAATGAAAGTTTGTTGTGTTTATTTGTTTCTGAACAGTGCAGCAATTGGGCAAGTCAAAGTGCTTTACATGCTGAAAAAAAAAAAAGAAAAAACCGGAAACACTGCACTGAATGAGTGATTTTTAATTTACTTAATCAATTGGTCATCAAATAATTTGTTATCCACACTTCAAAACAACTTGACTGAAAAGGTACAGGCATTTACAGCAAATTAAACTAAACTATCCCTTCATAAAACACACACACACACGCACACACACACACACAGACACACACACACACACACACACACACACACACACACACACACACACACATATATGTGTTAGCTGTTAATTGCTTGAAGTTTTGTTAATTTATAAGCATGTCGCAAATCATATTTGGATTCATATTATGCATAAAATCTTTGCACCCCAACTGGTAGTAAACTTAATTTTGTTTTAAACATTATTTGCATTATTTTGTAATAAACCAATGAATGAAATTTCATGATAATAGATTTAATAAACAGTGGATTTGTATTAATAACTCATATGGCATATAGTTCTCTAAGAACTATATTGTTTGCAGTAGCAACATAAAGGAAAGCGATGTAAAGTTGAAAAAAGACCATTTTTTGATTTACTAGTTATTAATAATTGAAGGCAACTCCAAAAAAAATGGCATTTTAGCCTATATTGACTCTGTTTTTCAGCATTTCTTGCAGTTTTCTAGAAGTTTGTTCCAGATCAGAAGAGGATAAAAAACTGAATCCTGCTCCTTCATGTTTGGTTCTGATCCTGTGGAGGCAAAGTGGACTTCAACCAGAAGACCTGAGTACTCAGGGCCTGCAAGTGTTTCAGGGTATTCCTTTATGTTTTGTACATTTATCGACTGAAGTTTCTATCCATTCTGCTTTACAAAATATCTCAAGGACAGCTAGATTAGATGAAGAACTCATGTAAAAAACAACTTTCAAGTGTTGCCACACATTTTTTGTTAAATTTAAACCAATTTAAGTCAGTCTAAGATGGACTATGCTATTGTAAAACATAAATATGTTTTGATATACAGTAGATACCATTGTAGAACTGACTGTACTTCCATGTCACTGCACATTCTACTATAATAAATAAAATTTTAAATTCAGTAGATAATTTTTTTTACCCCTCCTTTCATTGAAAATGATCCTGTTGGGAAAACGAGCAGAAATCTGCTCCACTGCTCCTCGACAGACTGGCTGTGTTGAAGAGGTCACGGCTGGTGGTTATTTCTGGAGTGTATATCAGCAAGCATCCCCTTCTGTATGTGGTGCTTGAGACTGACATGGCAAGTGTCGAATACACAGGAGGATGACGGTCACCAACTCTCACACGCTGAACCCCCCAACCCTCTACCCGACGCTGCATTCCAGTATTAGCAATGAAAAGGTGGGGTGATCTGGAGAACGATCAGAGGGAGTGTCTGATACCTCCAGAGTGTGAGGAACTGAGGAAGAAGAGAACAAACTTCTCACACACATTCATATACACTCGGTCTGCGGTTTGGGAGCAGAGATGGTGGCGGAGGAGATCTTGGTCTGTCTCACAGGAGGAGCTCCTTGGGGGTTCAGGCTGCAAGGAGGAGCGGAGCAGCAAAAGCCTCTACAGGTGGCAAAGGTACGGTAGTCAAAAAACAAGTTTAATGTGCTGAGCTGGTTTTGTGATTTTCAAACCTTTACAGTTTAAACTAAGATCGTAAAGAAAAGAAGTATGTTTTTCACTGTTATTAATTAACATTGTTACAATAATTATAAAATAAATGACGAAAACATTATTTACAATATTTCGCCACCTCTTCAATGATGTAACAGCAAAATATCAATTGAAGAAAGTTTAAGTCTGTCTGTCTGTCTGTCTGTCTGTCTGTCTGTCTGTCTGTCTGTCTGTCTGTCTGTCTGTCTGTCTGTCTGTCTGTCTCAAAGAAGTGCAATGTTCTGCTTCAGATTAGCTTTTATCCTGCCTCTTATTTCACACAGCAGTGTTTGGCAAAGGTCCAGTTTAATTTAAACTTCAGCTGTTGTACAATTGTGTTTCTGGGCCAGGGACCTGCTGGAGCACAGCTTTGTGAGGAGGGTTATGATGCCTATATGGACAGAGAGAAGCATCAAAAATGAGAAGAGACACTTTTTCAAAGAAGGCACTCTTTCATAAATAGCTTCAGCCTGAATCTTTCCAAAGTCGTTCACTGTTTTTCTTGTATATTTTGCATCAAATTTGTGGACACAGAATTTGTCTCCTTTCTGGTTTGATTGAAATGTAAAATAGAAATTCCTCTAGCAGCTTGCAAAGTGGGCCTGTCACAATTACACGTTTTGCTGGACAATAAATTGTCCCAGAACTTAATGCGATAAATGATAATATTGTTGTGTTGAGAACATTTTCAAGTAATATAATAGTAATACAGCACAAAAATGCAAGAACACATTCTCAAAGATCAATATACTTTAAATTTTAATGAACATTTAAATACTGGAACTGAGATATATATTAAATATCCAAAATAAAGAAAATGGCAGAAACAAGAAATAAAATAAACGATGAAATCTCTAAACAAAACTATCTTTCAAAAAAGGGATAGCTGAGACCAAAACACCAGACTGAAGACTTTTATCATTCAGTTTTTGATAAAGAGAGAAAAAAGAGAAAATCAATAAACCAAGCAAATGAAAATTATTGAGTTTCTTTTAATTTATCATGTGATTAATTGATTTATTGTGACAGGCCTATTGCAAAGTCTTGATATCAGTTTCATTCATTCATTCATTCATAATGATTTGAAGATTGAACAAAACGACTGAGAAAAACTAATATGTATATAAACTCCTGAATTTGAGGAAAGTAGCAAAAAATCTTTCTAAATTAAGTCCTATAAGTTATTTCTAATTCTGATTTACAACAGGCAAAGTTTAATCTGATTTACTGTAACATCAGATTTAGTTAGGTGTTAGCATCACATCTAAATTGTAGCCAACAAGATTTATTTCAGGTCCATTATCTACCACTTTACACTTAAGTAAATTATGCAAATTATTCAGATCAAAATTACCAATGAGTACCACTAAAGAGTGCCAAAGCTTGAGGGTCATTGCTCTAATGAGAAAAGTTATCCCTGGAAGCAGGAATCTGACCTCACTGACCCTGAAGACAAAAGCTGACCAATCACTTGTGAGATCTCCAAACTTCTTAAATTTAGACAGATTAGCTCCGAAACCAAATTTATCTGTGCAGACGGTATTTTCAGGCTGACAAAATCACCTTCATTTGGAGTTAGACCTGTGTGTTTCCTCTTGCTGTGTGTGCTATGTGTGGTCAGGCATACCTCAGATAAGCCCGGCTGAGAACGGAGCTCAAACGGATCAGAATAGCTCGTTTGAGAGCAGCTGGAAGCTGGGGATGAAAAAAACAGACCTCTTGTTCTCACACACACAGATACAGACTTAAACACACAGACTCACACACACTCAGTACATCATCTTTCTTAAGCTTTTTATTTTGACATTATTCACTTTTGAGAGCGAAGTGTTTTCCTTCACAATAGAACCCGTCTCTCTCTGACTAGGAATGTTTTGATTTTTTTGAGTCAGTTCTTATTTTGGAAATGTGGGCGGGGCATATGGTGAGTGACAGACATGCCCCCCTTGCTGCATGCAGCTGTTCAAATTCCCATTTTTATGATGCGTGCTCGTACGTTTGCCTTTAAAACCTCTAAAACCAAATGGAAAAACTGGGCCAAGAGGCAGCCTTCTCAGGATGGCAAACAGTTCAAGTGGGTGCTTGAATGATCAACATTTTTCACTTTCAGCAGCCATGATAAGGTGTGTGTTTTTGTGTGTGTGTGTGTGTGTGTGTGTGTGTGTGTGTGTGTGTGTGTGTGTGTGTGTGTGTGTGTGTGTGTGTGTGAATGCGAGGGAACAGATGGGACGACCTTATCGTCTACTTTTAGCTCCAAGTGTGACAGGAATGCTCACCATCTCATCTAAACCCACTATCACCCTCGCACCACCTCTAAAAACGTACTTCCTGTGGGTTTGATGACATCATCGACCTCAAGCTGCCACATATGATAAAATTGATCAATAGATTCAATAATTTTCTTTCAGTTCCTGGCTTTTAGGCTTATTGTTTCTGTGACAAAAATCCAACACACATCTACACCATAATTACTATGGTTTTAAAAAAGTATAATCTCAGTGACAAAGTGCTGTCAAAATGGATGCTTCCCAGGAAGATTGGAGGCTCATATTTTTTCATGCATCTCTTGTCAAATGACAATTTTGAAAGGCTAATGTTTGGTCATCACCAATAAAGAGGAAGTGTGCATCCATTAGGACAATGTGACAATGTCTATGGCACATGTTCAAATACCTGTTCGTATTGCGGTACTTAGTGATGGAAGAATGTATAGAAATGGTCAGATTGGGTGTATTTAGGCACCAATATAAGCAAAGAACTGATTTATATTGATGAAAGAGTTAAGCCAAATAGGGAAGCTCTTTATTTATTTATTTGTAGTTCAAACACCCAGTTTTCAGTCCTCAACTGAGACTGTGCAAAGCTGCTAGACCTTCCCCTTCTCCTCATCAAAAGGACTGAGCTAATGTTAAGCTCCTAAGTAGCATGTCTCCTACATAAATCCACCTCAAGGTTTTTTGGGCTGCTTCTGCCAGTAGAAGACCTCTGGAAATACCAAAAGCCACTCCAGAGACTGCAGTAAACTCTTTTCTTTCTTTAGGTACGCAAACGCAGCAAAGCCTGCCGAGCCGGACTGAAGGAGCAAGATGAGCTGATTGCCATTGGTGACCAGATGTGTGCAGATCTCACACATGCTCAGGCCATGAGCCTAGTAGATAAAGAGACTTCCACACTGATCCTAAAAGTTAGAAGGTCAGAACATGGACACAGTTATTTTAATTTATACAGATAAACAATGAAACCAAGTTTTGCCTTGATATTTGTTTTATTCCAGGAACCTCTCTGGATTTCTCTCTCTACCTTGTTCTTCTCACTCCATTTCACCTCAATCGTCCATGAGGGTTTTGTCTCCTCCTGCCACCCTACTGAACAACAGTTCCTCCTTTCTCTCTCCCACTGAGTTATCCAGAGGCATTACTTCCCCCCCCGACAGCGAGGCGTACTACGGTGAAACAGACAGCGACGCAGACACACATTCACAAACGCACCAACGACGCCAACGGCGAACATCTCCTCATGCTCGCTCACCTTCACGTTACGACAATCAAGAAGAGGAGACTTCTGAAATGAGCGGGTAAGAGAAGAACCAGAAGAGAAACTCCAAGACCTTTGCTATTAACAGCACTGCAAAAACACAAAATCATACAAAGCCGGTCTAGTTTTTGGAGAAAATATTCTAGTTCCCTTGAAATAAGACAAAACTAACTTACAAGTAATTTGTTTGAGCTTTACATCATGTTATAATGTCATTTCCTTATTAAAAACATACCTGGAGTATTTATTTGATTCTTTCATGCATGTTTGAGAAATCCTTTAATCTCCATGGCAACCATTCAGCTGTGCAAAGCCCTGGGTGGACAAAGCCCCGCCTTCTAGGTACAGCTCCTCCTCTGAGCTGCAATTTGCAAGTTTTTGAGCTTTTGTCTCACAGAGCAAGCCTCCCCCGTGACTTGTGATGACTTTCCTGCAGGCGGAGTGTTGGAAAGAGCAGGATGCCAAATTTTAAGGCCTTGATTTACAAAGTTATATGTAAAATATACAGTGTTTCTATAGCAATGGAATGTAACGTAGTTACTTGATTGTGCTATAAAAAGATTCTACTTAGCTGGAAAACACATAATAATGCCCCTTTAAGTAATTAATTCCCTAATATTGATGAAAGTATTGGCTGGAAGTGAAATAATCTGTCACTGGAACAAGACATTTTAACTTATAATATGGAAAAAAATGTCTTGTTTATATTACAGAATAACTGAATTAAAATAAGCTCCTACAAATTACAGAAAAGTAACTTTTTGAGTTAATTTTCTTTTAAATCAAGTGTACTAACATTGTTCCACTACAAACTATCCCAATGATACTAGGTAAGATTTTGTGTTTTTGCAGTGTGAGCCATGGCAGATTGTGAAGCAACGTTCTGCATCTGTGTTTGATCCAAGGTATGAAAGTGCTACAGACGCAGGCGTAACCACCCAGTGGCAAGCTCAGGGTCTCACCAGCGCCCCTCGCAGAGAGTTTATCTACCTGCCCGACCCAGAGGAGAGATACACATCCGCTCACACCCTGACCCCTCGCACCCTCACCCCGACCCCTGATCAGGGCCCGGTGGACGCAGAGGGCGAGGGGGACAGCGGCTTCCAGGAAACAGGGGGCTACATTACACCAGCCTGCCCTCCTTTGGTGTCTCCTGAACGGGCCAGAGAGGCCTTGAAGTTGGGCTCCGGTCATCATCTGGTGCCCATGGTGGGACCTCAGCTCAGCCCGATGAACGACGAACTCTCCACCAGCTACATGGACAAAGCTAGACAGGCCAGTGAGTATTATCCTAACGCAATTTGCTTTGCAGAAAATAAACCTGTTTAAGGTCTATTTTAGATTTTGTGAAGATTTTACTCAGTACAGATAGAAATGTTAAAACCAGGATGTTCAGGAAATTTGGAAACAGGAAATGTGATTTGAGTATCTTCTTCTTCTGGATAAAACCATGACTAAAGGTTTCATACATCCATCTGTTATTTTAGTTTATTTTGTTCAAATAAAGTACAGATCAATTAAGAAAATAATAATAATGATAACCGTGCAGGAAGATGCAAACACGCGTTGGGGTTATGTAAAATCATCTGTCTGTCTGTCCGTCTGTCCACAATAAAATAACCCAATATTCTTTAATGTTGCTGCTCCAGTCCTTCCGCTCCCCTGCTCTGCAGATCCTAAATACAGTATAATTTTCTCCATCCTGCTAATAATTTATTTTCCAATAATATTGCCCTCAACATTTCATTTTATTCATTTAATTTCCCTGGAGTTTTTGTTCTGCTTTAGTTTTCTTGAGATTTATCTCTGAGTTTGTTCAGAACAACATGTTTATGATTTTACTATTCAACTGTAACAGGAGAAAATAACATCAGATTGACCACATTACAAAGAAAGTCCAAAAGATAAACATAACATCGTGGTTTTAAATCTTTTGTTAGATCGCCCTCTAGTGGCCATCGCCTATTCCTGTCCAATTGTTTATATTTGCATGTTGGAGCAATGAAGTGAGATACACCAGACACCAGCAGAGGGATTCTCCACGTTCCCCCCTCATCCTCTTCTGGAAATATTCTGGATATTTGCCTCGGTGGCTGTATTTATAGCTGCTGAAGCTTTCTGATTG
The DNA here is from genome assembly GCA_903066825.1 of Alfaro cultratus. Taxonomy (NCBI): domain Eukaryota; kingdom Metazoa; phylum Chordata; class Actinopteri; order Cyprinodontiformes; family Poeciliidae; genus Alfaro; species Alfaro cultratus. The sequence goes on along the minus strand of CAEFZX010025055.1, from coordinate 18,355 downwards.
AGAGAGCAGAGCCCTGATTTATAGACCAGCTTAATGTGTATATATGTGGACAGTGTGTGAATAATTACTTGTGTGCACATAAATAGAGATATAAATGTGTTTCTGTTAATTTAAATCTATTCAGGAGAGTTGATGTAGAGGGATTATTTGAATTTTATTCTATTTAATGTGAAATTCTATTTATCTCAGAGTTCAGGGTAGGCAATGCAATTATAGGGAAGTGTTGATAAAATTCCCCAAAAGGAAGATATATGAATATTAAAAAAGAAAATAAGTGCACCTCGCCTCTCGCCCTGAATCAAGATTTGTAGCATTTTTTAAAATCCATTTTTACAGACATGACTTTCCAACTATATTTATTGTATGTAAATATCTTTTTGGCTTAATTATTTTTGGGTTTGGCATGCCCCTTGTACATTTTTTATTTTTAAGGGTGCAGCCTGAAAAGCATGCAAATGGTTTTGTATAGGGTGGACACTCATGTTTATATGCATACCAACATTGGCAACACTGCTGCCAAGTGCCAAGTCAATTGTAGAACAAAGAACTAAAGATGATGATGATAATAATTACAATAATATGATTCAGATTATCGTGTATTAAATCAGACATTGTAAAATAATTAGAATTACAACACATTTCCAGTGTTATAAGGCAAAAATAATCCTATTAACAAAATGCAATACCAACAATACAACAACTACTACTATTAGGAGTAACGTAACACTAATAATACTACTACTACTACTACTACTACTAATACTAATACTAATACTAATAATAATAATAATAATAATAATAATAATAATAATAATAATAATAATAATAATAATAATAATAGTTTTTGTGTTTTATTTTGGATATTAAAAATGTCTTTCAGTTCCAATGTTATTCCAAAATTAAAGTTTACTGGTCTTTGAGAGAGCAAACTTGAAATATTATGCCATAATGTATTACTTGAAAATGGTCTGAAAAGAACAAAATTATTGTTTATTGCAATAATTTCTGGGACAATTTATTGTCCAGCAAAGTTTGTTACTGTGACAGTGCATCTGTGATGGACTGGTGACCAGGTATCCAGGCTATATCTGCCACTCAAATAGGTATTTTGCACAGGATGAACCTAATATTTAAATAGTTGTTTCAGTTTTTTTGGTTTCATTTTGCTGAAAGATCAGCACAATGATGCAGTATCAATAGAGCTTTTAAATTCTGACAAGCTTTCTCAAGACTGGAACTTCTTTGTTGAGGATCGTCAGCAGAAGTGTTTTCAATTCATAAATATTTTTGCTGAACTTCTTCTTGAACCTGTAAAGTGTTATTTCCACCTTCTTGGTTTGAGTCATAATTTCAACCGAGCTGACAGCTGATTAAACTGAATAACTATGCACTGACTGAGTTCCTGTTCCTGGAGGGAATGCTGCTGCAATGAACTATCTGTCATCAGGCGCGAGAGCCCAAAGACGTGAATAACTTTAATGCAGGCAGAGGGCTTTACTACAGGACAAACGGTGGCAGTGCCACCAGAGATCTGCCCTTTCTCGTGTTACAAACACACAGCGACTTTGGATCCGAGATCATTGACTCTGTTGTTCCAGAGTTTTGCGTCTTTGTGTACAACAGCAATGACTTACTGCTAACCTTTCGGCGATACGCTACGTGTCACACAGTCATATATACACAGTGATCTATGTGGTGAGGGGTCTCCCGCTCTTTGTGTGTGTGTTTAGGACAGAGAGCAGACAGGTGTTTGAAGCCTCTCAGACAGAAATAGAGGGTTGACATCATGTGTTGCTTTGGGTTGCTGAAAACAGACAAAGGTCTTTACATGGGCTGAGCTCTCAGAACAGGAGACAGTGACTAAACGGGTCTCCACTCAGAGCTGATTTGGACTTTGTTGGGGTGTGTGTGGGAGGGTCCGAGGGACACACACTTACACACTTAGTGGTGAAATGAGGGACCTCACATCTCCTTTAGGTTCAGACAAAGGTGGACTCAGGGTTCCACACACTGTTTACGCAGGTAAGACTCATCATACCCTTGACTGACTTTCTTTTGGAGATGAAATTTTGATTATTTATTTAAAAAAAAGAAATGTTTGTTGTTGTTATCTGTGAAGATTCTGTGATCAAATAAGCTTCTACCAAAACTATGTAGGAGCAACATTTCCTATATCTCATTTAAAAGTCACTGCGAACAATGAATGCAGATGTTATTAACTTTTATAATTATTTCAGTCCTCTTGTTAGATCGATTCTTGGGATTAGTGTTGATGATGTTAAAGTGTCAACACCAGTTTCCAATTCCATTTATTACAAGGACACAATTATTTTTATTATATTTTGGACATTTATAATTTTCCCCTGCACTGACTGGAATCAAGTATTGACCTACATCAAATGTTTTGCTGTCACGGTAAAGATAATGATCATATTTATTTTACAGTTAGCTGGTCTAATAAATCAATGTATCAGATGTTGCCAGGCAGAGAGCAAAACTGCTCTCAAGCAGGAACAGAGGAAAAGTATTTGCCTCCATACATTTTTTTCATTTTGCTTTTTTTTGTCTGTCTTCACTGCAAAGACATAATCTTACCAAGTGTTTTTGCTCTAGTTTTTTACTGCAAATATCCTGGCCCACTTGAAATAAGACAAGACTAACTTATAAGTAATTTTTTAGCAAGATATCTCAGCTTGTTTTAGGTCAACAATAACTTCATATTAATTTAAAAAGTACTAGTTCCAGTGGCAGAAATGTAATCTTATTGCAACACATTTTTTCCCATTTCATAAGTGAAATAATCTCCCAATGGGACTTGTACTTTTTCTTAGTTTTATCGTATTTAAAGTGTATGTGTAATTGAAACTAGACCATGAAATACTTGGTAAGATTTTGTGTTTTGCAGTGCTAATGTTTTACATCGTCAAGCAAATCTAAATAATGAAGATAACCTGAGTAAAAACAAAATGCTGTTTTCAAATGATGGGCTCATTATTTAAGAGACAAAAGCTGGTTAATTGTGTGAAAAAGTATTTTTCCCTTAAATCTAATGTGTAGTTCTGCTGTTTTTGTGCTGAATCTTTACTAATTCAGCCACATTGAGGGATTTCATCACAAATGGCCCTTTTAAAGTTAAGCCATGACATCTTAATTAAATTAACTTTCAGACTTTGACTAGACCATTCCAAAACCTTCATTTTGTTTATGTTTTTTTGACTTGGTATTGTGCTGGCTCACTTCAGATGGCTCTTTCTGAATAAACCAAGGGCTCTATGAATGACCAGACAACCTTATATGTTTAAGCATTTTGCAGGATTCTTCCTCAAAATGCTTAAATTAATGAAAAATTAATGGTTATGTCAATTACTCCAAATTAGTAGTCAGAGGTGGGAAGTAACCACTTTTACTCAATTACATTTACTTTTTGGAAAAAATGACTTTTGGGAGTAGCTTAACTATATTGAGAAATGTAACTACGAAGAAATATTCCTGCAGTGCCTCAGATGTTATTCTGATTTTTTGTGATCTCCCTGATGAGGGTTGAGTTTTCCTTTGGAGTAATTATTGTAGGGCTGTGAATGTTCACACCTATTCCATCAGCTCTCCATAAGCGGATAATGAATTTCACTGTGGTTCACGTCAGCCTGAACGTCTCAGAAATGACTTGTAACTCTTTCCTGACTATAAGATGTCACTAACGTAGGATCTCATCTGTTCTTGAATTTCTTTGAGACAGATTGTGTTTTTGTTTTATTTTTGGCCTCCTTAATGTTGTTTCAAGTCCTTTCATTCTAAAGGTCATGTAATAATCAAAACAAAGGAGGCAGTTGCATTTTCACGTAAATCTAGCACTTTTTCCCTTAATAAATGAAGTTTTCAATTGAAAAGTTATCTTTGTCTGATATTAAGATTTGTTTGATGATCTAAAAGACTTCAGTATGACATAAAAACAAATATTATGAGAGGGGGCAAGACATTTTCTGTACCCCTGTATGTCTTTCAATGATGTGTCACTCAAAATATACACATGTTCAAGATCAGCCAAAACAGTGAAATATCTAAAGCTGCATTTGACTGTGTTGGAATTCATAAAATAAATAAATAAAAATAAGATTGTAATTCTGTAATTTCAGAGCACGGCACATTTTCTTAAATCTACATTCAGAAAAGTCTTTCTACTCTGTCTTAAAACTTAGATGTATCCGTCCTTCAACATGTTCCCAAAACTAATTTACTGATTATCCAAACAACAAGAGGAATATGTAAGCATATGGGCACAATTTGGGAAGCAGATAGATTGTGATCTAATCTTCCCAGAGTGTGACTCAACAATGGAGAGCAGCAGGAATCCTTTGTTCTAAATCCACAACACGCTCTCCTGTCAGTCACTGCGAATGCTCATCCCAGCTCCTACCTGTGATGATACTGCCGCCACCAGCCGGTAGAGAGAACTATCACACTGTTTTGCTTCCTTTATTTGTTGCCCGCTCCTTGTTTTGTATTAATCAGAACTCCCATTACTGCTTCTCCCTTGCGTTTCTGCTCATTTCAGCAGATTTATTTTCGTCTCTCGCTTATTTTTTGCTTCGTGTCTTGCAGAGTTGCAGCGCGGAGAGAGTGTGGTGGAGAAACAGGTGAAAGAAGCCCGCACTAAATGCCGCTCTATTGCATCTTTGCTGACTGATGCTCCCAACCCCAATTCGAAAGGGGTTCTTATGTTCAAGAAAAGGCGGCAAAGAGCCAAGAAATACACATTGACCTGCTTTGGGAAGGCTGAAGGAGACAGAGGAGGCGAAACAGAAGGGGAAACCGGAGGGGAGACAGAAGAGGAAGGAGGAGGAAGCTCAGTTTTAAGTGGCTCTGAGGTTGAGGAAGAAGGATTGTCTGCATCTTTTGACTCTACGTGGGATTCAGGTTATCTTGATCTGCTAGACAGGAGAAGCTCTGCCTGCCCTTCAACCACACCAACTATCCCGACAACACCAAGCGCCAACCACAGCGCAGAGGTGGACCACTCAGCTCATCTATCACCAGGACGTTTGCCTTCTGTAAATCAAAGCTTAGGGTTGGACATCTCGGGTTTGGAGAGTTCAGCCAGCGACAGCTTCACAAAACAACCCATCAGTAACCAAATGTCTCCTCTAGCTGTGGCTTTGACCAACGGGGGTTCAGTTGCCGTAAACCAGGCAAGTGTCGTTCTGAGCCCACCCTCGGAGACACCCATACAAAGTCAAAATGGGTTCCACAATAACTCTAATAACACAGCCCACTCTGATTTTGGTCCAAGCCCCAGCATGGACTCAATCAGTAACTCCAGTTTTAATCCTAATCCCGGCTTTCTGAACCGCACTGCACGGCCCTTCACCCCAGGCTCAACCCCAAATCGTGCGTCTGTGACCTCTGTGATGTTTCGACCTCCCCAGCCCAAACCCACACCGCTAACTATGGCTCCCAAGCCCGTTTCAGCAGTGTCCACAATGACAATCCCACCAACCCAACCTCCTCCAGGGCCAGATGCAAGAAGAGCAGTGTCCAGCACCTCTCTGTACATCCCTCCGAGAAATAACAACAGTAACTCTTCCCCTTCACTTTACTCTCCTCCGCCAGCTGTTTCTTCATCTTTCTCTCAGCCTCCTTCAACATTTTTCTCTCTTCCTGCAGCACATGCTTCTTCCTCAACCCCATTTTCACCGTCTACAGATCAGTATTCTCCAATACACCCATCAATTGCTAAACCTTACCTTTCTTCTCCTGTTCCTACTTATCCACCTCCAAACATTTCGTCTCTGAATCCATCTTCTGAGTTAGCTAAGGACTCATTCCCTGCACCCCCTCTCCCTCAGCCATCTCCGTCTCCGTCTGTCCACCCAATAATCAACGTAACCGATGCAGCTTCCCCAACAGGTCCTCCCCAAGCACCTGTCAATGACTCAATGGCCACAAGAGAGCAACGAATTTCCGTCCCAGCCACTCGCACTGGCATCCTTCATGATGCACGCCGTCGTAGCAACAAGAAGCCAATGTTCAGCGCACTGCAAAGCAAAGATGTTTCTCCAAACCCAGACTTGCTGTCGATGGTGCAGAACATGGATGATCGTTGCGTAGAAAGAACCCCATGTGTTGAGTCTGGAGTAGCGCCGAGTGGGGAGGCGGGTCATGAGTCGGGACCTGAGGAGGACTGGCTTAGACTTGGTGCAGAAGCTTGTAACTTCATGCAGGCGCAGCGAGGACCAAAGCCCCCTGCTGTGGCTCCTAAACCACAGACGCCCCAGGTTCTGCAGCTCGCTGGAAAAGGAGGTCAGCTTTTTGCCCGCAGACAGAACAGGATGGATCGGTATGTTGTTGAGCGTTCTCCATCTGTTGCTGCTGCACCTTACTCTCCTGCTCAGACCAGGGAGCCCTCACCCACACCTTCCCTTCCTGCCACATGGAAGTACTCACCTAACATTCGCGCCCCACCTCCGATCAATTATAACCCCCTACTGTCTCCGTCCTGCCCTCCGAAGGCCCAGAGGAAACCCGAGATAGCAAAGTTAGGGTCAAATAAACCCAAAGGGCGCAAAGCAGGCATAAAACCTGTTGACATAATGAGTCACCAGCCGTACCAGCTTAACTCCTCCCTGTTCAGCTATGGAGGTGGAGTTCCCCAGGATCCTTCCATCGCTAATCAGCAGAGAGGTGGTTCTCAAAAGACAGCACCGGTCTACGAGGTAAAGAGGTTCTCAACACCCCCGCCAAATGCCACAGGATCCTCACCAAAAGTTATTGTACCTCGATCAGCCACAACACTTGGAGAACCATTAAGGTACTCTGATGAGTTTACTCCTCCCACTGCTGGAGCAATGCCCCATGAACCCCACCAGACTCCACCACAGCCTTTTCAGCCTCAGTGGGCCTCCTCCCCTCTGCCTCCTGTCCCCACTGCTCCTCTTCCTCAGCTCCCAACCTTCTCCTCACCTCCGGTTTCAATCCCACCTCCGCAGGCCAACAGGAGTTTCAAGAGCGCCCCAGATCTAAGTCCTATGAGTCCCAGTAATGCCTCTTACCAGTCACCCAGTGGCTCCCAGGCTCCCAGGGTCCCCAGGCCTCGGTTCAGCACTTCTAACTTGGGCCTGCAACCTTGCATATGGCGTCCTGGATCCACCACACACTAAACAGAGCCTCATCTGGAGATGAGAAATAAAAACTGCGGGGAAATGGAGAAATAATTAAAAATCTTCTGGAATCACAGTATCTGTTTGCTTTGAATTCACATGTATCACATTTAATTAATTACCCAGTTCATGTTTGACTCTTCTGGTGAAAATAAATTTAACGGTGATCTATTATGTTTCCTTGAACAGGTTACAAAACATGTTCATTACATAAAATCACTCTAATATCTGAGAATGAACCGTCTTTTGAAAAGGTTTGTTTTCCTGACACCAAATTTTTTTTAATTTTTGTCCAGAAATTGGCTGGGTGGATTTTTTAAGCACTTGGACTGTTTTTAGAAATGGAAGTGCAAAAACATACAAAACGTGAATTTTGCATAATAGGTTCTCTTTAAAAAAAAAAAAAAAAAAAACCCTGCTCAACTATAGAAATCATTGATGTTTGTTAGAGAAATCTGAAGCAAAGTTTCGTAAATAACATGCAGAATGATTTGAGTTTAATGACTAAAAAAGTGTAATAGAGGATGTGTAATGGTGGATATGGTTTAAGAGAGAGGTGGCAGAAAATGGGAAAAGATGTACAGAAAGCAGAGATAAGAAATGTTCCAAAAACGCTGATTGGTTGCTTACCTTCACAATCTTCAACATCCAACCTGTTGCTATCACACAGTAGCACATTTAAATAAATTCTCGTATAGTTAATATTAAATATTATAGATTAAAGTATATAAGTTGGATCCTTGATCTTTGTGTGCTTTGTTGTAGCGGAAAACCTCTTGCTGCACTTGGTCATTGATATGGAACATGAAATACAGTATATAAGTACAACATGTCTGTTTATCTGTGATTCTTTTTCACAGAAACATGAGGTTGAATAAAAATAGACATGACTCACCTCAGCTGTCACTCTGTCTCTCCTTGTATCAGCCACGTCGTCAACACCAACCCCTACACTGACCTGCAATAGACCACACTCATTTGTTTCTCAATTTTTAGCCTCTTTAAGGCATTTTATGACTCTTTTGTAGATCAATTTAAACTGACTCTTTGCTCATAAGTCGGCATTAAGAAACAATTTTAATCGTGTCCCAACTTTTACCACATGGAGGCGCTGTAGGATTTGTCATCAAGGTATGTTGCACTATTACAGTTTAATATTTTCTAACATGGTTTGCTTCAGATTTTACAGTCTCAGATTATCACCAACTCTACAGCTATGGTTATTTTCCTATCTTAGTTTATTTTCTTTAGCTCTAAATGCATCTATCTAGACTCTCAAGTACTATGTTAAAAAAAGTATTTACACCCCTACAACTCCACATTTGCATTTTGCAATTGTACAATGACAACTTCAAAGCATACTCATAAAATTTTATATAACAGATGATTTATAATTATAAAATAAAAGGTTAATATAAGGAATACAAAATGTGGTTTTCTTTTTTTTCTACACATAAAAATCATAGGACCTTAGGGTTACTTTTATTTTCCATCCCTATTATCTTCATCCTTCTCTACCATAAACTGGTAGCGATGGATGTGCTTGGTAAAGAAAAGCGTTTCATCACCATGATGCTGCCAACATGTTTCAAATTAAGTTGTCATGGTAAATAAATGTAAGCAAAATAAGTTTAATGAACTTTATTCAATTACTTGTGACTAATTAATGGTTTCAGTGGTTTGCAACAAGAAGTTGTAGATCTTCTATAGGTCTGTTGTGGAGAGGTTTATCTCCTGTCCCATCTTTGGTTGAGGTAGCAGCATCAGAACCAGGGACTTGGAAAAGCTCGACAACTTGATGAAGAAGTTGTTCTGTTCTGGGGAGATGACGGAACATTATGGTCGCCCACCTAAGTTAAGGTTTACACTCGCACGAGAAAATAGCTGCAAACAGATTCACAATTGTACAACTATGAGTCTTCGAAAAGCAGAAGTGGAGCCTTCTGCACAATCAACAAGAATGCAGAAAGTGGTTTCTCAATGGTAAGACAACAAAAAAGCACTTGTCTTTTAAAGCATTCATTGTTCAGCTCAGACAGCAGTAAAAATCAGCTGCCCAAATGTACTGGAGCCCCGCTCGGGTTGTCAGCTAATAGGGCAGTGCCCAATTGTGACTTGACTATCAAAAAACATAAACTTATTGCCAAATAACATTTTTTTAAAGTCAATGGCTGTTTTAAGAAGCAGTTGAGACCCAAACAGAAGAACCAAAACATCCAAAATGTGGATTTTACATAATAGGTCACCATTAATACTAAATATTCTTGCAAGACTAGGACAAAAATTAAGCAAAATAGACTTTTCTTTAGTTTGTTTTGCCCTTTATGTTTAATTTTTCCCTCTAACATTGACCTACATTTTAAAGCAGCTTAATGTCATCCATCTAATGGCCTTGGAGCTGGGAAACCCAAGCACGTAAAGGGATCTAACCTTTAACCCTTGAGTGCGATCAGTTGACAGTAAGGGGCTATCGCTGGATGCTAACTTTAGTCCTGTCCAGATCTGATGGTACGCTTAACTGCTCTGCAACTCAAAGAGAAAACACACATGAAAATATAATTCTTCATCATGACATTTATGGCTTTTTTATTTAGAAGTTATTCCAGAATCCTGGAGAATATAAATTATTAAAGTTACCCTTGAGCTCTTTATTCCAACCCTTCTGCTAAAAGCTTATTAAACTAATCTAATTCTTTTAGCTTAAAATGAAAAAGATAATTGATCTTGTTAGGTCAAGCTTTGGTCCTCACAAACCTAATGGACTCCTGACATGCAATTAAACATACACAAACACATACACACACACACACACACACGCACACACACACACACACACACTCAAACGACCCATTTCACCTATTTTTGGAAATGTTAATCTCAAACTGTTTGGCACGGTGCTAAACTCTTAATTCTGATGGCTTTTTCAAATGTGATTGGGAGCACAGAGGAAGTGCCACCTCATATGGCCTCGAACATCCTGTCACTATTTCTAGGTCAACAGGATTGTGTGTTTTGGGTCAGGGGTCAAAGGAGGGAAAATGCCCATAGGTTGTGGTCATTTTCCCTAATTCATGCAGACTCTGATAATATGATAAAATATGAGAATTGATACCAAGTTTCTTTTTATTCAACTCATTGTGGTTATGTTTATACTCCAGAGAAACAGGAATTCATGTATAAATTGGAATTTGATGGGAAGCCTGATCAATTTAAAACCAAATAAATTTGACAGAAATTCTTAGGCGGGCAATACGTGCAGCAACCATGATTTCTTTTAACAAGAATAAAAATGAAATTAATTCCAGCCTGAATATATCTACTGAAATGAAGACATAAAGGCAAAAATCAGGAAGAATCGTAATAAAACAGATTTTTGATATGAAATAAACTGAGTGAATTTAGAAAAAATGAGAAAGAAGTAAGACAGAAACAACAAGCGTAGAGCGCACCATCCAAAAGAGAGTGAAAGAAAATGGGATGTATACAATAAACAAAAGAAAGTGTGATTACTGGAGCAAAGAAGCAGTTAGTCTAATTAATTTAATGTGTGGCAGCGATGTGGGGAGCATGACAGGAGAAGCTGAGGGAAAATGACTAAATGAAACAGACAGGAACACTTGGACTAAAGAGACTAACAAAACATTGGATGTTTCATGAATTTTCAAAACTTCAAGAAGAAATATTGTTTATCTGAAGACTTTTTACACATCCAAATCACTGAAATGTTTACTTTATGCCATTCATTAGCTAATTTGGCAATATGCTTACCATATCTTTGAGTTCCTGACTGGTGTTTTGAGAAGTTGCTTCAATATTTCCAGATAATATTTTTCCCCATGAATGATTCTATCTATTCAATAAAGCGCACCAGTCCCTCCTGCAGCACAGCAACATGATGCTGCCACTTCCGTATCTCCCACTTTGGATGTCATCCTTGGAGGCTTCCACCTTTTTTTCTTCCAATTTAATAATTATCGTTATGGAAAAACATCTGGCAACGTAATGTTGTTGTTGGCGAAATGAACTTTTCCTAGTCTAAATGACTATTTAGTTCATGTCTGAGTTTAAAATCAACATGTCACTTGTTGATATAAGCAAAGATTTTGAATAAAAAGGATTAAAAAGAAAAAATTTGGACGTTTTATAGTCTACCCTTCTCTTAAAAGTCATTTATCTAAAAAACAAGCAACAAAGCGTCAATCATTTATCTATATCGATGCATCTTTAAACACTTACCAGTGAATATCTATATAAAAAATAAATAAATGACAAAGAAAGAAGATATATTTGTAATGATACAGAACTCAGAGTGATAGTGTATTGTGTTTTATTTTGCTAAAAGTAAAAATTGATCTTCTCTCTTTGATTTGAGTTTCTATCATAAACTGAAACATTGCATTTGTTTAGTTCAAACTTTTTAAAATTTCAACAAAACTAAAAACAGAATTTCCATAATTTCTCCTCAAATTATAAATGCTATTTCTTTTAATATTTTTTTTTTACAAATACACTATGTATTTTAAACATAACTTGCAGAATATAACCAATTCTGCAAGTTACAATGTTTACAATCGTCTGGTTTCAACTCTAAATGCACTAAGAAATAATAATTTGAAGTTCATTTTGACAAAATTTGAAATGAAAACACCACAGCCACCTGTCAGCATACCTCTTACCCCCGCCTGCCCTGAACACGACCTGGTGGTCCATAGCACAGGAAGAACCCGGCTGATTGGGTTTCAGTCTCTGCAGAGCAAAGAAGACGGCAGGCAGTACAATACGAGATCTGGGAATCTAGATTTCTGTTCGTCTGGGACCTGGATCTTCCTCCTGCAGAGACCCGACGTCTCACAGGTAAGACACAAGAAACATGAAGGTGTGTGACAGCAATGGTGACCGCCAAAAAGATATATTTGTTTCTGCATAATGCAAAAAGTGCTATATGCAAAGCAAAAACAAAAGATCTAACAAAGTATTTTTGGTCTAGCTTCTAGTGCAAATATCTTAGTTCACTTGAAATAAGACAAAACTAACTTACAAGTAACTTATCAGCAAAAAATAGAAGCTTGTTTTAAGTAAATAAATCCTTAATATTGATGACAAACCACTAGTTCCTCTTATAAGAAGAAAACTTTCCCATATTATAAGTAAAATAATCTGGCATTGGAACTAGTACTTTTTCATTTCAGTAATTACTTACTTAAAACTAGTTTCTATGTTTTTCTGGTAAGTTACTTTTGTCTTATTTCAAGTGCAAAAAGATATTAGCACTAGAAACAAAAATACTTGGTAAAATTCTGTGTTTTTGCCGTGTGGATCTAAATTATCAGATAATTTGGCATGTTTTGGATGCATCTTCGTGATCTAGGAAGCAGATTTCAGCATCTCAGTTTTAGAGTTTTAGAAGAGAAACTAAAAATAAGTAATAGCTGCATTATCATGACTGGTTTAATCTATTTTGAAGAAGAGCTCTGTTATTTTGACCAAATGAGATGTTGATCGGGGACTTTTTTCACCTCGTCTTACACTGTGAGGAATGCGGCCCTCTGCGGTGGAGTTTTTAGTCTGCGCAGATGGATGTATCTGGGAATGTGCTGACTGATGCCCTTCCTCCCCAGCTGTCTCCTGCAGATTTATCTGGAGCTAAAACCGGCCGGTAAGGGGGACAGGAGCGCCTCTTCTCTTTGGAGGTGCTGGTAACTGGACCCATAGGGGCCCTCGCGTTCAGCTCCTGTAGCCAGCGCCGCCGCTGGCTCCTTGTTGGCCTCCGTTTCCCTGCAAAATCCTGAAAAAGCACCTGTAATCTCCAGCTTTTAATCAGCCCCCACCGGCTCGCATTAATCACAGGGGAGAAGCTGTCTGAGTGCAAATCCAGGAGTGTTTTTGTGTGCTGTACCACATGGACTCATAAAAATAGCTCACACAGGACAGAGTACGCAGCTAGGAAATGAGCTTCAATTACAGAGGATGAAAAGCAATTACATTAACTGCCTCCCTGTAGACAGACCCTTCTGCTTCTTCTCGCGCGCTGGGACTCACCCCCAGCTTTGCATAATTGCTTTCGACCTGTTCAACTGACAGCGACATACCGCTGGAACCGCATCTGAGTGGTTAGTCAAGAGAGATGCAAAGCCGCCACCACAAATTAATGTCCTCAAGGAGACGTGTGAGGCTGGACGCCTTGTTTGAAGTGAGCCTCCCTTGATTAAGGGACCCTCTGAAAATCTGCTGGGAACCGCAACCAACTGAGGCTTATGTGCAACTTTATTATTCTCAGATGGTCAGCAAACATTTTCTGGATTAGATTTATCTCCCATCCGTTAAACCTCTTGTTTCTCTTTTTGTGAGGCTCTAAACTATTAAACTATGCCTTACATCCAGTGGCGTCCCCAGAACATTTGTCGTAGGGGTGGCCAGATGAGGGCAGTAAAAGTTTTAGGAGGACAAAGCTTAAACAACATTTTATTGCTTTATTTATTTATTGGGTTTTACATTTATGATTTCATTGAAGAAGATGACTCTGTTTGCCTTTCTGTGACGTGAACATAATGCTGCCCAGCATTTTTTAAGACTTATTGCCAACCTCTTGGGGGCGCCACTGTTTACATCTCAAACATTTGACCTGCTATTATCAATATTAGAGAGCTATTGTTATTGATTTGACAAGAAATCATCTTATTGAGAAAAACAGAACAAGGGTAAAACAAATTGTTTTGTTGAAGAAATAAATGATTAAATGAAAATGTAGCTCAACAATCAAAGGTAAAGCAGAGAGTTCATCACATTTTTCGCACAAAATTATTCTTAGATAATGATATTTTAGTCTGGTCAGTTCTGCCTATTTTTAGGACGTATTGTCACTTTAAATCCAATTAATCTGCTGGCCACGCCTCCCAAACTCAATGTTTACATTGACACATGAAAATGGCTGCAAACAAATCCGCAATCATACAACCCTACATCATTGAAAAGCAAAAGTAGGGCCTCCTGCACAACCAACAATAAGGCAGCAATTTGTTTCTAAATGGTAAGTCAATAATAAAACACTTGCCTTTTCCAGCAGCCATTATACAGCAAATACAGCAGTAAAACCAGATGACCAAATGTGCAGGAGCTTCGTTTGGTTTGCTAGGTGGTCAGCTGGGCTCGACTGGGGTTGCTAGGTAACGGCTCAATGTGGGTGGTTTTCTTAAGTTCTTGGTCTGTTTTAAGAAGCAGAAATGGAAGTACAAAACATGCAAAATGTAATTTTTTTGTATGATAGGTCCCTTTTAAATCTATCTATCTATCTATCTATCTATCTATCTATCTATCTATCTATCTATCTATCTATCTATCTATCTATCTATCTATCTCACAAAATCTTACAATTTCTTTTGCCTAGTTTCTAGTGCAAATATTTTAATACTCTTAAAATAAGACAAAACTAACTTACAAATAACTTTTAATCAATATATAGGATCAATAATTCCTAAATATTGACAAAAACAATTTACTGGTTCCACTGAAATTTTGTCAACAACTTTATTTTCTGTGTTACAAGTTAAATAAATTGCCAGGGGAACTAGTACTTTTTTGTTGTTTGTGCTTGTAGAAGAATTATTGACTTAAAAAATGTATATCTATATCTTAATGAAAAGTTACTCGCAAGTTAGTTTTGTTTTATTGCAAGTGTACTAAGATATTTGCACTGAAAATTAGACAAAAAATACTTTTGCATTTTGTATCCATCTATCTATGCATCCCGAGTTTCACTATTTGTATATAAATTTCTGAAACTAAATACCCTTTCACTGATATTCTGATTCAGGGAGATGCACCTGACATTTTATCTAAAAAAGAAAAACAAGCAAAATGTCAAAAACGTTGCTCTGCTTTGTCTTTCAGCTATGCCTCTCTCAAGCTCTGCCCCTTCTAACAAGAGGAAGAAGGCCAGCAAGATCATCACTGACCTTTCCCACATCAGCCAGAATGGTAAAGCCTGCGGTAGTCGTATAAAGCAAACAGTCATGCATTTAAACATGCTGCTTAATCGGGATGCTTTAAAAATCCTCCTTTACCTGCTGGGACTTCATTACACGCTCGAATGAAGAACAAATCTTCTGCATTCTTTTGCCGTCTGCCCTGTCAGCGTGTTGCAGAGCGAACTGCGTGGGTGTGAATCATTGTATGAGGTTGCATGATGCCATGATTAAACACACACACACACTTACGTGTTCCTGGTGGTAACAGGATAGCCAACATGCATGTGGAATCTCCTGGAGGGTTGCGGGTCGTTATCGGATGGCAAGGCGACCACAAATCTGTCACCATAACAGACAACACAGAATAGCACATGGTGACTTTGCACTCATTTTATTAGTGTGAACATATGTCCAAGTCGCATCACAATAAGCTGTAAAACTATAGCAAAAAAAAGTTAACATTCGGTCAAACTGAATTTAGCATTGCCCTGCTAATATTAGATCTCTTTCTACTTGTTGTTCTTTGCTTTGTTCAGCTACATTGGCTGTGTTTGGTGGTTTATTCCTGTATTTCGTCCAAAATGACTCAGAAGTTTCCCATGCTACAGGAATGGTCCTTCAGAAACAGAATGTTTAATGCAGCTCTTTCTGCCAGACCCACCAGTGGGTCCATCTGTTCAAACTCAAGCTGTGCAGCCTTCAAATGGTTCAAACACAAAGTGCATTATTTCTATTAGGGGAAACACCAAGATTATTATTTTTTTCTAATTGTACTGGGTAAATCTTTATGAGGCTTTTTTAGAGATATCTATGGTTGTGTCACCTGTAAAAGATGGACTGAAGCAGAATTTCAAAGTACTCTATACTAATGCTGATTTTTGGTCAGTTTTTTAAAATTATGTACCTTCAAAACAACTTTGATTGGTCCACATCATCCTGCTGCAGATACTCTGTCAGATGCACAAAGGTGTGTGATTGACAAGTGAATCGTCTGAGGAGTGAACAGCCGCTCTGCCATCTGGGATCAGCTCCACCCACTGAAGGATAAAAATGTGTTAACTAATGGATAAATAGATGAACTCACTGGGGGGTTTTCTCCTCTACTTATTAAATTAGTGATGATCTGAGGTAAACTTAGCTTGTAGGACTTGCACAACACAAATCTCTATGTATTTCATGCAAATCTTCAAAAAGACTTGAAATAATTCAAAACTAACTCAGAAGCAGCTTTTTAGCAAAATAAAGGAGCTTGTTTTAAACGAACAATTCCTTAATATTGATGAAAAATTACTAGTTCCACTGGCAGATTATTTCACTTAAGACATTTTTCCGACATTATAGGTCAAGTAATTTTCCAGTGAAAATAGCAATTTTTCATCAATATAAAAGGAGTTATTTGCTTAAAGCGATCTTTTATATTTTGCTGAAAAGTTACTTATAAGTCAGTTTTGTCTTATTTCAAATGTACTAACAGGCCTGTCACAATAACAAATTGTGCTAGACGATGAATTATCCCAGAGCTTATAGCGATAAACGCTAACATTGTTGTTTTGAGAACATTTTCACGTAATATAATTTCAATTATCCCATAAAAATGCAAGAACAAATTCTCAAAGATCAGTAAACTAATTAACATTTAAACACTGGAACTGGGAGACATTTGGAAAATCCAAAAATAAGTGTAGAAAACAACAGAAATAAGAAATAAAATAAATTATGAAGTCTCTGTAAACAAAATTATCTTTCAAAAAAAGGGATAGTTGAGTCCAAAACTCCAGATTGAAGACTTTTATCAGTCAGTTTTTGGCAAAAAGAGAGAAAAAAGAGAAAAACAATAAATTAAACAAATGAAAATCATTGAGTTTCTTTTAATTTATCATGTGATTAACTGATTTATTGTTTATTGTGACATGCCTATGTGCTTATATATTTGCACTAGACTAAAAATACTTGGTATTTTTTTATTTGTGCAGTGGACTCTCTAAGGTAAAATCTGCAGTCTGAATGCGATTGACCGCCTTGCACCCATGGTTACATCTGCCATTCAACAATCTGTCGACGTCTCTCCCTGTTTGTCTCATTTTTTCCGGTTCCGGTCCGTCTGCTGTCCCATCTGCAGCTACATCTGTACCCTACCGGTTTGTTTTCAGTCAGTCATTCGGCAGCTAATCCTGCTTATCCCTTATTTTGCTCCAGTTAATACCAACATATCTCTCCATCATCCCCTCTGCCTTTTCCATCACATAACTCTCTCCCACTAGCTGCTGTCCGTCTGTCCGGTCCTGCCTCTTCTCCGTCTGCTCGGTTTCCTCCCAGTCAGCGCTACTTTCTTGTTCTTCTCAATCAACACTAATAAATATCCCTGTGGGAGACTTGGCTCTGCTCGGCATCCTCAATATTTCTTTTCCATACATACAAACTTAACACACAACAGCCGGCACAAGCCTGATTTATGATGCGCCGCCAACAGCTCTCCGCGGCTCTGCAATGCCAACTTTCAGCTTTATAGATGAGTCTGCGTGAGGACAGGGGTTTGTGGCTGGACTCCAGGTGTTATGAGTGATATCCGGGTTTACATGGTGGATGAGGAGCGTGCTTTTATGAGGAGTAAAATCCATCACACCTCTCCATCGAGAGTAGCAGAGAGGAGAGGCCATGCATGTTATGAGGAATTCCCTTCACAAACAAACAAAAAGCTGCTCTGACATTTCCTTGTTTAATAAGAATAAGGAGTCCGTAATTTATAAGCTAATAGGGGTTTCGCTGGATTCTAGATCTGATAAAATTAGATGTTGGTTCTCCATGTTTGATTCTATAAAGTAGTAATTTCTACATTTGTTATAGATCTGTAATCTAACAGGAGTTTATCTAGGTCTTATTAGTTTAATGCTAAATGTTGATCTAAGGTAATGAGTAGTTTCTACTCATAGAAACTAATATGAGTTTCAGTGGATTCTAAGTTTGTTCTAATTCCTGGGGATTAAGTGAAGTTTTTCAAATAAAAGTCATACAATCCCAGAGTTAATATTTCTCTATATTTCTCTTTTTAAACTTCACACTTTTCTGTCCTAAATGTTAGAGCAAAATCACTCTGTAGAGTTAGTCTATTTATTTAAATATTTCTAATCTTTTAAGTAGGCTGCACAGTGGCGCAGTTGGTAGCACTGTTGCCTTGCAGCAAGAAGGTCCTGGGTTCGATTCCTGGCCCGGGGTCTTTCTGCACAGAGTTTGCATGTT